>PITA01007147.1:0-94123 GCA_004023965.1 Spilogale gracilis
AGCCCTAGTCTAATTGAGAAATGATTGTGGAAAGATATCTGTGGAAGAGGAGAGGTGCAAAAAGGATAAATGATATAGAGGGAGTATGACAAGGGGCTGAGCAGGACCACTCTTTGTATTGAGACCAAGATGTCTATGGCAAGGCTGTCACTCAAATGCCTTCTGAAATGAGGGATATTAAATGTCTACTCAGAAGTGATGAGAGAGAGTGGTGAAGACTATGGTAAATAGTAAGTGCAAGCCCTACCTAAAGACATCCAGTTGTACATTCTGTGTACCTCTGTGGACTATACTTGAACTCTAGGCCATGAGTTCAATTGACAGTGATTCTAACCATGGCTAATCTTTTGAATCGTTAGAAAAGCTTGACTCAAACCCAGTCCTCACCTCACAAACATTAATGGAGTCTGCATGGATGGATATTTAAATATATATATATAATATATATTTATATATATATATATATTTAAACTATCCAGATGATTCTAAAGTCCATCAAGTCCATACCACCCCTGGCAACAAAGGCACCCTCCTCCTGCAGCTCAAATAGCCTGGATGGATAGTGATATCTGTTATTGTGACCAATAATAGAGAGGGATGAAGGCATTCTGTGCAGTGGAACTTAACATGGACTTCAAATACACTGAGTGAAAGAAATCTGTTAGTCATCCATGTTAAGTCAGATGAGAATTGTGTAGTAGGGTCCAGAGACTTTTCACATTCTACTTTTTCAGTCTTCTCAAATATCAAAATTAATTTACCACTTGGGCTCTTAATTAATCAATGTTTTAAATGAAATATGAAGAGATTATCCAATATAAAAATACTTGAGGTATTCAGGTAATTCTTGTTTTTGATTTAAAGTACATGTACACTGAATATGAATTTGTAATGAGTTTATATTATAATACCATAAGGAAATTATGGCACTCTCTTGGACACACATAAAAGTTATCCTACTTTTAATATGACTAAACTATCCACATATCCTTATCAGGAAAAAAAAAACAAAAAGAAACAAATGAACAAATATCTGGCTTCCTAAAATAAACCAAAAATGATAGAATTATTCTCACTAGTTCTGGTCCCCTAAGCAATGAAACCTGAATACTCCCTCCAAACCTGAATTCTCTAATAATAATTTTACACCTAACTTTGGCTGTGCTGATGGATAAAGTCTTATAAAAACCCTTATGACAATGTTGCTACAATAAATTTGGTAAACTTTGCCATTCTGTGATTCCTATCTTTAAATACTTACATTCTGTATTTAGCTATCAGTCCTTTCGAGTATATCTTTCTCGTATCTTACTGGTGTGTACTCTTGTTAAAGAGTAGCTCAGTGGGGTGGTTAAATAATGACCCCTTAAAAATGCATCCATGTGTTAGTCCCTGGAATCTGTGAATAAGTACTGTCAGGTCTCACTTCTCATTTTGTTAAGTATAACAATAAAGGTGAGGAGACTTAGAATTGGGTACGGTTTATTAAGTATACGATGCCTGTTATTCAGGGAAGCCATCAAGCAAGACAAGTCCAAGGTCTATGGAAGTACAAGCAGATCAGTGAAGTTGATCAACAGATCACAAAGTCCTAACCAAGGGGGTTCAGAGAAAAATTCAAGATTCTCCAACTGTGAGAAAATTATAATTTAGAGTCTTAGACACAATAGAGCAAAAAAGTAGAAAGAAAATGGGATGGAGGGTATAGTGGGAGAGCCACCTGCTCTTAAATTAGAGAAATCTGAGATTAAAATTTGGCTTTACAACTTAATAAACATGAGAAATTGAGAAAAATCATTAAGTTCAGATAAACCTCAGTTTTCTTAGTTTTTAATGAGATTATATCTACTACGTTGGATTCTTCTATGAAGATTAAGTGAAACATTAGAAAGCATAGATTAAGTACAGTATTTGTTTCATAGTAGATAAATGCTTGTTTGAGATTTTTTAGGAATACAGGGGTGAAGTAGCAATAAAGGTGGGTTTAGTGCTATGTTGAAGAATCCTGGGATGAAAGATCTTAAGTTCCTTCAGCCAATGATCAAATGGCTATCAAGTGGTCCCAAATACAGGATGAGAAATAATGTAGATATTAAAACCACGAGGGATTGTCACTGACCTAATCAGTGGTTTAAAAGCGATTAAGAAGTGATTAAGAAGACTAATTGACTGATATTTGAAATTAAAATTTTCCAAGAATTCTTTGAATGATTTCCTATATACATTTCATAATTGCTTAATCTTCACAACTGTATCATACTCATTTTACATATGAGAAAATAGAGGCAACAAAAATGAATTAACCTGTTCAAGGTACACAGGCAATAGTTCCTAAATTTGGACTCTGACTTAAAATGGTTAATCAAGACATTTCTAAAAGTAGGAGAAAATAATGGTGACATCCTTCTTTGTCAAAATCATATACTGTGCTCCTAGCTTATTTACTGAATAAGCATATCTGAGTGTCTACTGTGAGCCAGGGAAATAGTCTTTAATAATCATGACTTGGAACTTCTATTTATGGCAAAGAGCACTAATTTCTATAATTCCCTACAATGAATGCATATCTTTTCTTTTAAAGTATATGTGTATACAGTTATTTATACCTATGAAGGATACCTAAACTGTGGGCTGCCAGATGAGACGCTGACCAATGTTTCTTGTCATTTGACACGTGGCTCTGCATTCCACAATGATCATCCCTTCATCTGAATTACTCATGGGCTGTTGTCTCTAGACTGCCTTACTCATCTCCGTCTGGAAATTAGTTCTTAGAGATTAGACAGAAATATATTCTAAAATATTTGGCTTTAAATATGAATATATGTGGCAAGATAATTTTAACCTATTAAATCTTCCATTAGAAACCATCATCTTGGATTGTGTAAGACTGATGATCCACATACCTGTACCCTGAAGCAAATAATACATTATATTTAATAAAAAAATTTAAAAAAGAGAAGCCATCACTGGAATGGAATCAGTATTGTTCCAGTTAACTTCTGCCATAGCAAAATACTCAGGGCCTACAACTCCTCTGGCATGATGGAAATCTCTCTACTCACCAGGACCATTTATATCAGCAACAATTTTGTGAATGGCATCTTGGTGATCCAAGAGAAGTTAAAATGTGGTTGTAAGTTTCTTTTAAGCAAATATAATAGCCCACTGAATTGCTATATTAATTTGATGTAAGATTACAAGTATAGACATTACTGTAATCATATTTATGAAATAGATTACAATTTCTTTTATGTAGAAAAAAATAAAGGTTGATTAAAGTGTAAACATTAACCAACATGTCAGAGGTTATACCTTAAAACCAAAGTAAGTCTAATCCCCAAACCAGACAAAGACCCATCAAAAAGGAGAACTTCAGACCAATATCTCTGATGAATATGGGATGCCAATTCTCAACAAGATCCTTGCTAACAGGATCCAACAATACATTAAAAAGATTATCCACCATGACCAGGTGGGATTTATTCCAGGGATGCAAGTGTGGTTCAACACTCGCAAATCAATCAATGTGATAGAACAAATCAATAAGAGAAGAGAGAAGAACCACATGGTACTCTCAATTGATGCAGAAAAGGCATTTGACAAAATACAACATCCATTCCTGATCAAAACTCTTCAAAGTATAGGGATAGAGGGAACATTCCTCAACCTCATAAAATCTATCTATGAAAAACCCACAGCGAATATCATTCTCAATGGGGAAAAACTGACAGCCTTTCCCCCTGAGATCAGGAACAAGACAAGGATGCCCACTCTCACCACTACTGTTCAACAAAGTGTTAGAAGTCCTAGCAACAACAATCAGACAACAGAAAGAAATAAAAGGTATTCAAATTGGCAAAGAAGAAGTCAAACTCTCTCTCTTTGCAGATTACATGATACTCCATGTGGAAAACCCAAAAGACTCTACCCCCAAACTACTAGAACTCATACAACAATTCAGTAATGTGGCAGGATACAAAATTAATGCACAGAAATCAGTTGCATTCTTATACACTAACAATGAAAATATAGAAAGGGAAATCAGAGAACTGATTCCGTTTACTCTAGCACCAAAAACCATAAGATACTTAGGAATAAACCTAACCAAGAAGTTAAGGATCTGTACTCAAGGAACTACAGAACACTCATGAAATAAATTGAAGAAAACACAAAAAGATGGAAGAGCATTCCATGCTCATGGATAGGAAGAATAAACATTCTTAAAATGTCTATGCTGCCCAGAACAATCTATACTTTCAATGCCATTCTGATCAAAATTCCACCAACATTCTTCAAATCGTTGGAACAAACAATCATAAAATTTATATGGAACCAAAAAGACCCCGAATCTCTAAGGAATTACCGAAGAAGAAAAACAAAGCTGGGGACATCTTGTTACCTGACTTCAGGCTTTATTACAAAGCTGTGATTACCAAGACAGCATAGTACTGGCCAAAAACAGACAAATAGACCAATGGAACAGAATGGAGAGTCCAGATATGGACCCACAAGTCTATGGTCAAATCATCTTTGACAAAGCAGGAAAAAATATCCAGTGGAAAGAAGACAGTCTTCAATAAATGGTGCTGAGAAAATTGGACAGCTACATTCTTTATAAAAGAATGAAACTAGACCATTCTCTTACACTACACACAAAAGCAAACTCGAAATGGATGAAAGACCTCAACATGAGGCAGGAATCCATCAAAATCCTGGAAGAGAACATAGGCGTAATCTCTTTGACATCGGCCACAGCAACTTCTTTCAAGACACATCTCCAAACGCAAAGGAGACAAAAGCGAAAATGAACTTTTGGGACTTCATCAAAATAAAAAGCTTCTGTACAGCAAAGGAAACAGTCAACAAAACAAAGAGGCAACCCACGGAATGGGAGAAGATATTTGCAAATGACACTATAGACAAAGGGCTGATATCCAAGATCTATAAAGAACTACTCAAACTCAACATCCAAAAAGAAGATAAACACATCAAAAAATGGGCAAGAGACATGAACAGGCACTACTCCACAGAAGATGTACAAATGGCTAACAGACACATGAAAAAATATTCAGCGTCACTAGCTATCAGGGAAATTCAAATCAAAAGCACACTGAGATACCACCTTGCACCAGTCAGAATGGCCAAAATTAACAAGACAGGAAACAACAAGTTTGGAGAGGCTTTGAAGAAAGGGAAATCCTCTTATACTATTGGTGGGAATGTAAACTGGTGCAGCCGCTTTGGAAAACAGTGTGGAGATTCCTTAAAAAATTAAAAATAGAGCTACCCTATGACCCTGCAATTGCACTACTGGGCATTTACCCCAAAGATACAGATGTAGTGAAAATAAGGGCCATATGTACCCCAATGTTCATAGCAGCAATGGCCACAATCACCAAACTATGGAAAGAGCCAAGGTGCCCTTCAACAGATGAAGGGATAAAGAAGATGTGGTACATATACACAATGGAATACTATGCCTCCATCAGAAAGGATGAATATCCAACTTTTGTAGCAACATGGACTGGACTGGAAGAGATTATGCTGAGTGAAATAAGCCAAGTAGAGAAAGCCAAGTATCACATGGTTTCACTTACTTGTGGTGCATAAGGGGTAATATAGAGGACAGTAGGAGAAGGAAAGGAAATGGGAAGTAGGGTAATTCAGGGAGAGAAAGGGAACATGAGAGACTTTGGACTCAGAAACAAACTGAGGGACTTGGAGGGAGGGGGTGGGGGGATGGGAGAGCCTGGTGGTGGGTACTGGGGGGCACCTATTGCATGGAGCACTGGGTGTGGGGCATGGGCAATGAATCTTGGAACACTGAAAAAAGAAAATAAATTTAAAGTAAAAAAAAAAAAAAACAAAAAACCCAAAACCGAAGTAAGTACTTATTGCCAGACTAAGAATTAAAGAGTTTGCTCTTCAGTTCCATAAAACTGGTGCATTTTCTTAAGAAAACCATCTGATAAAATGAACAGAGGGGAAAAATAGGAATAAAAGTTACCTTAACTTCATGAATTAAAATAATTTAAATAAGGTAATAATTATAAAGTTATGAAGAGCGGGGACAAAAACCGATTCATTGACATTTTAAAAATGAATTCGATAACATTAGACAGTGTATTTATACAGCATGATTTTGGGGGGCACCTCGGTGGCCCAGTTGGTTAAGCATCTGCCTTCAGCTCAGGGCATGAGAGTCCTGGGATCATGCCCCATTTTGGATTCCTGCTTGTGTTCTCTCTTGCTATTTCTGTCAAATAAATAAAGAAAAATCTTTTTTTTTTAAGATTTTATTTATTTATTTGACAGAGAGAAACACAGGTAGAGAGGGAACACAAGCAGTGGGAGTGAGAGAGGGAGAAGCAGGCTTCCCGCTGAGCAGGGAGCCCAATGTGGGGCTCAATATCGGGACTCCAGGATCATGACCTGAGCCGAAGGCAGTCGCTTAACCAACTGAGCCACCCAGGCACCCCAATAAAGAAAAATCTTAAAAAGAAAAGAATGATTTTGGAAATGTATATTTTCTGGGGGCTATATATGCTATGGTTTTCTGTATTCTATTTGATGAGTAAATCATCTACATGTGGAGTTCCAAGGCTTTCCAAAAGACTTCACACTTCTAAAACCTGTTTGAATATCATAAGATATTAAAGAAGAAAAAAAGAGAAAGAGAGAGACAATAGGGTGTGATCTAGCTTCTGTCACTACCAACATTTTTATCTCCCCTAGCTTCACCAGCAATTACCAGCTTTTTATTTTTTCTTATTTTTATTTTTTATCAGCTTTTCAGGCTCAGATATTTGTTGGCATGCCTGTAACTATCTCAGGCTACTAGTACCTTGGATATATCCTGTCTTTTCTTATAAGAGTTTGGATATTTTGGTACGAATTTCAAATTCCTAAATATCCATCATATATAACCATGACTGATATAAAATGTGGCATATAGAAAACATATTTATGTACATATGTGAATAGTTATAAAACCATATTTATTTTCACTGAACTACCTGGGAATAAAAGCAGGCATTATTCTACTTGGATGAGGAAACCAAGCAGTAAAATGGACTCCTTCATTCTTATTGACACAGGAAAAATACAGAAAGAAGAAACTACCTAACTCCAAAGCTCCTCTAAGTCTTAAACAGTTGAAGCTCCATTTTTTCTTTCTTGAGAAATACCCACTTTCCAAAGTATATTTCGTCTATTCAGGGAATATATTCATGTACTAATCTCTAACCCAGCCTTTGAGAAGTTTATTTTAAACTTCAGCCAAATTCACTGTTTTAATTATGCAAGACTCACTAGTTTAATAAGCCCACTCTACAGCCCACTGCTCAAATTCTTTAACAGCAGGATTCTAATGGAGGCAGGTCCAAAATGCAAATGGTGCCATCTGCATTACCACATCCACTCCAGCCACATGCTATTAAATTAATAGTACACTCTGCAAGATAAAACAGAAGAGACCCCAATCATGTGGAACCAGTTGAGTTTCTATTTAACCTCCAGCAGACTGAAACACACAGCCAGTTCAGTCATGGCTAACTTTAATCCACACCCAAGAGCTGTGTCCAATTTCCCTGACCAAAGGAATTAGGGACCAAAAGAGGAACGGGGACAGTAAAAAGACATTAGTTTCCTAAGTACAAATATAAATAGGTTTCAGTTGGGCAAGCTTCCTTGTCCCTGATTGTATAAGGATTGGCTGATCAATCTGGAATGAACTCAAACATTAGGATTAAAGACATAATATCTGCAGAATGACTTAAACTCTTCACAAAAAGGAAGTACATGCAGTGTATTAAAAATGGCAGCTTAGAGCGTCTGGGTGGCTCAGTGGGTTAAAGCCTCTGCCTTCGGCTTAGGTTATGATCTCAGGGTCCTGGGATCAAGGCCTGCATTGGGCTCTCTGCTCAACAGGGAGCCTGCTTCCTCCTCTCTCTCTGCCTGCCTCTTTGCCTTCTTGTGATCTCTTTCTCTCTCTCTCTGTGAAATAAATAAATAAATAATCTTTAAAAAAATGGCATTTTAATATATTCACATATCGGTATGATTTAGGGTTAAGTAGAACTTCTATTATTTGAACTGTACTATTTGCGACTTTGGTCTTCAGTGCAGGTAATTTGACATTAGCGAGTTTTGAAATAATAAGTATTAGACTAGATTTGATTTCTATTGAAAAAATTATTTCAAATTCTGTCAAGAACACATATATGTGTGATATGGAATTATGAGATTTTAATTTTTGTCCTGACTCACTTAAAAAGCATGTGAGGCTGAATTCTGAGCATATCTAAAAATATATCCCTTTGAAAGCTCTTACTTCCTATACATTTCTTTAAAGTTTTATGACGACAAGGGCCACTCCTAGAAAAGAGACACTTGTAAAATGAGCAAGACAATGCTGGCCATTACTAATATGCCTCTAATGCAAGATTGCAGTTACTAGATTCAGTTGAGTTGAAAGGGATATTAATCATCATGTTGTCGCTGTCCATATACCCCTTGAGGCTATATATGAAAGCTGCAGGGCCCTAGCAGTCTGTAGTGAGGCAATATAATGACTGCATTTCTGTGCCAACAATTTCAAAGGTACTGCATGGCATAAAAAAATTCAAATTTTAAAAAAATTGGACTCTTACTTATTACACTAACATATTCAAAGAACAAAAATATTTACTAGTAAGTCAACAGTTATATCTACAGTACTATCTTAGAAGGAAAAACCAGTTGTAAATAATTTAAACATTGTCGCATATTTTGAAGTTACTTTGATTCCAACAATTAAATATTACTTATATATTTATATCAGATATTAACCAAGAAGTAAAGGTACTCATTTAAACATGATCAAAAATGTTAAAACAAGGGGACACTCTGCATGAAAATTTTTCTCTCTTCTACATGAGTACACAAAACTTACTAAATAAAAATAAGAATAAACACAAAATTAAAGTTACCTTTAGTTAGTAGTTTCTTTTCAGGCTTTTCCTGCTTTTCAGTCTTTTCTTTGTGTAGTTCTAAGAAAAATATAGAATTTGTAATTAAAAGAAAACCTCTTTTTGAAAATGTACAAAATGTAAACTATAGCTATGATCTAAACTTTAAAATTCTACCATGAAGACTAAATTTTTCCTAAATTGAAAAAGTCACTGTAACATATTGCTGTATAAATCACTCATTTATTGAAATAAAGAAAAATTTTGATGTACCTCAAAATTAGTGTTATTTGAAAAAGCTTAAAAAATTACATAAATGGGAATATGTTGTCATGATGTTCAGTGCTAAAATTGATCACAAACTATAATTATAATTATGTTTTATTTCAATTACTCTTAATACAATTAAGACTCCTTAGTAAGAATGTTATTTAGATTGAGGAAGATTTCATTTTTACATATTTAATTAAGAATTTGTGAAATGAACTGTAACTACCTAATAGGAAATATATCTCAGAAGTATTGACTCTAAGCTATGTTTATAATCAGAATTTGGCATTGCGTTTAACCAATAATTACTGCATGCAGTTATGACACATTTCTTGGAATAAGTCAGTTGTTACATTTTTTTCTAAATATCAGGTTTTAACAAATATATTTAATTTGCTGCTAACTTCAGTATGCATACATTGCCAAGGCTTGGAAAACGAAGTTAATTCTGAATTTGCGGTTAATTTGGATAGACCTAAATTAGATATTAGAGTTTACAGATAAGATTACTACCTCTGAAAAGTGACTTAATCTTAATAGCGTAGTTTCTCTTAGAAAAATGTTAATGAATTTTACTTATTTACTTATCACAATTTTATTTCACAGATGATCTGAGATGGTGCTAATCACTGTACACATTTTAAATTCCATTTGTAAATAGAATGTGTATTTTTGTAATTTTTCTAGAAGTCTAAAATCGAGACCAACCATTGGAAATTTCTAAGTATCTTCGGAAAAGACAGTGACTTTCACCTGTTAAGGAGATAACCATCACTGTGAAAATTGCCTCCCTTGTCTGCCCCATTAATCCCCCATCACACTATTTACAGGGCCACTCCTATACTTTTATCCCATCCCTGACTTTGATATGGCAATAGAGGTACAAAAGAGTTAAGATAATTAAATCTCTGACAAAATTTCTCCAAGTTTCAAAGAAGGATCTTCAAAACCCATAAGAGTCCATTTTTCTACTCTCACCATTTTTTAAAAAAATCTCTTCTCTGTAGGTCTCCAAATCCTGCTCTGTGTGTGTGTGTGTGTGTGTGTGTGTGTGTGTGTGTTCCAGATATCTGTTGGCCACTTTCCATCAATCCTTTCTGAGTTGGGTGAATCATTATTTGGAGGTAGGGAGGGGCTGTTCTGTGCAAGTTCTGGTATTTGGCAGTATCCCTGGCCTATACCTTTTAAATGCATGTAGCTCTTCCCCTTGTCATGATGATGAGAAGTGTCTTTTTTTTTTTAAGATTTTATTTATTTATGTGAGAGAGAGTGAGAGAGAGAGAGAGAGCATGAGAGGGGGGAGGGATCAGAGGGAGAAGCAGGTTTCCTGCTGAGTAGGGAATCCAATGTTGGACTCAATCCTGGGACTCTAGGCAGTCGCTTAACCTACTGAGCCACCCAGGTGCCCGAGAAGTATCTTTAGACATTGCCAAATGCCTCCTGTATGGAAAAAATGAGCCCCCAAGAAAATGCTCAAATGGCCCAAGAGAGTATTTCTTTTGCTTATCCTGTGCTCTGGGTTTCTACAGTACTTGTATAATTATGAAACAAGAATAGTATTGCACTGTAAATTATCATATAGAGGTAGGTGTATGGAAAATTTTGATCTGTTTTTAAAGAAATATGCCCGGTTTGCAAAGGCACAGTAAAGTTGTATCTTATAGGCTATAGACAATAAAGCTAACATAAACCTTATTTAACACACACACACACACACACACACACACACACACACACACACAAAGAGTTTATATCTTCAGAACTGTCTAATGTGATGAGATAACCAGCCTGATCACTTGCACTAGCGAGACCTATGTGACCCTAGGCAGTAGTCACAGGACTTACATGCCTATTAAGGACATGATGTGCAGTTTGTCCAAATTGAGAGGTGCCATAAGTGTAAGTATATACTGGATTAGGAAGACTTCATGTAAAATATTTCATTTTTAATGTTAATAATTAATAACATGATTTTAGACATATTTAGCATGATCATTTTAACTTGGTTAGACTACTGTCCCAAGTCATTCAAATGAACACTAATCTAGGATTTGCTGTGAAGGTATTTTACAGAAATAATTAAAATCCCTAATCCATATACTTTAAATAAGCAGATGATTCTGGATTATGACATTTCCCAGAGGGAAGGAAGAAATTCTGTCTGGGGATGGCAGCTTTCATCCCTGCCACGGATTCAAGTGTGCCTGTGGTTTTCCCCACCTGACTTCTGTCCTACATATTCTAACTTGCTTAGCCTGTCTCCACAATCACAAAAGCCAATTCCTTGTAGTGAATTTCTTAATACATAAATATATTTGCATAATCTTCTACTGGTACTGCTTTTCTGTTTGAGCCCTTGCTGAGACCCTGATTAGGTTAAATAAAACACAGAATTAAAATTATTCGTATTATTCTTTTTACATTTTAAATGTGTGGCTACTTGAAAATTTTAAGTTTCATATGTGATCACATTATATTACTATCAGACAGTGCTGGTTTAGTCCTACGAGTGGGCAGATGACCTTTTTGAAGCCTTAGGTCATCCACAGGGTTAAATCTTTTACAAGTAAAAAAGCAAATTCAAAATTCTCCTGTGGGTACTGTCTTATTTCCTCCCTCCTCTTCAGACCAACAGAGGCTATGGAGAGGGTTAGTGCCTTGTATAACTCAGGCCAATAAAGCAAGCAAAACACCAGAGATTTAGAGGAGTCTTTGGATACGCCAAGCGAGTCACCTTTAATGAATAATTTCTTACTCCTAGTAAGGGTTGATTCAAAGGCAGAAATGGGATGAAATTTTCTAAATTAAAAGTTTACATTATATGCTATGTTCATTGTGAGACAAGAAGGTCTTGAAATCATCATTTAGAATAATATTTTTCCTTTAGAGGTAGGTGTGTGTGTGTGTGTGTGTGTGTGTGTGTGTGTGTGTGTTCTGCAGACATCTGTTGGCCACTCAGAAGAGCAAACCAGAGGTTCTAGAACTTCCACAGGCAGATCAGACCTGAGTTAGAACCTTCTGCAAGATCAGATGCTAAAGACCATCCTGGCTCCGTAATCCTTTCAGAGCTGCCTAGCCTAACTTCTTCTCGGGAAATACACTGAATGCGGTGTCAGTTTGTGGGACTACACAACCCATGTTGGTCAATGGCTGTGTTTCCTGCAGGGTAGACAGAAGCTAGCAAATCAGAGATCAGACATAAGGAGCAGCAGCAGAAGTCACCTGGGCACCCCTCAGCTCTAGCTCTTTCCCTCTCTCTCCCTCTTTTTTTAGTATATTTATTTGATACAGAGAGAGAGCATACGCACACAAACAGGGGAAGTGGCAGACAGGGGCCAAGGGAGAGATAGAGGGTAAAGCAGCCTCTCTGATGAGCAGGGAGCCCAATGTGAGGCTCTGTCCCAGGACCCTGAGATCATGACCTGAGCCGAAGGCAGACACTTAACTGACGGAGCCACCCAGCCAGGAGCCCTGCTCTAGCTCTTTTGTACACAGAAGCATCTCATCAGAAGGGAATGAGCTCCAGATTGTGACCAGAACTGAAATGAGCAGGCGTCCATTCTGGAGGGAAAAAAAATAAAGTGAAAGAAAACAAATCTCAGCAAGATTGGTGTCAAGAATACCATTCATGAAAAGACAGCGGCGGGGAGGGTATGCATTGCCTCCACTATTTTTCAAACACAGGGGAAGGAGGTAACCCTAAGGAGGAAGGTAAATCCCAGCATGTTGGCTACACTTCACAATAAGAAAAAAAATTAAAATAAATGAAACTAAAGGCGAATTAGACTGAAAAAGTGGCAACGTGTTTCTGAGTATTTGTTTTTTACTCTGTGGAGTAAAATGGAGCAAGACACAACACAGTTCTGTATCGTAGACCAATCTCCAGAATAATGCCCTAATATTTTATTTCCCTGATTCTGTACTGCAGTGTTATACAAAGGACAGTCTCATTGCTTTGGGCAGATCTACTTAGATTTCTCACAAGGGGCAGCAAGGGTCATGGATTAAAATAAACACACATGCACACATACATAATAAAATGTTTACAACTCACAATGAAATATGATGACTTACACAGACATATTTCGGCCGGAACATCATCAACTAATTTTTTAACTGATGATCCCTTGAAGACCATTAGTATTTCTACACAGCACGTGTAGATTGCACAGCTAGCCTCGTAAAGGTATTCACATACCTACATTTCTCTGCTTAGAGAAGACAAAAGAAATCTATTTCTTACGATTCAAACTTAAGGATAAATTCATTCTCTCTCTGCATGTTTTATTACAATATCACATTTTCTTTGGGGATTGGATTCTATGACTAGCATTACTGCCTGTGGCCATCAGATGCCTGAAGAAGCCAGTGAAGCCTCTGCACATGAGCCAGTTCTGTCTGCTTACACTTGAGCCAGGAAATGATAACCGTTCCGGCTCTTGTCCAACTGAGTAAAACGTGCTACCAATTTAGACTTCAGAAGTGTATTTTTCTCATGAGCAGATGATGTTTGGTATGTTCCTCTCAACTGCTCTTTCCAATTAAGAACCGTTTGTGTAAGAAGGAAAAATTAAAATTTAAAAGATTCAAGTCACTAAAGGTAGAGCTCTATTGCCCTATGGTTTTCAACAAACTTCTAAGAAAAATAAAATTTCCTCTTTTATATTAAAACCAGCTTCCAGTTGTTTAATATCTTCCATAGACTGGGGAATAACTCCATTTTCTGGTAATATGACAAAAATGTATAATTGCATAGAATTGTATTTAAAAACATGACACTCTTTAAGAACAGTTCACTTAAACCTGCATGAGCCCTGGATACAAGGGACAAAGAAGGTCAAAGCAGGCATTGTTTACCGCCAGATGTATGTGCACTGCAATTAGGTTAGCGTGCAATGTACCTGAAGATATGATAAATTTCAGCATCAGATGCTGGTTGGAATCACAAGCCATTTTGGTAATTGGTAAACCTTAAAGATTGTTTTGCAGCTTAGAAGGCACAGAGGTCAAAGTATCTCGATTCTGGTGTGAGAATGCCCACAAGCCCTTAAGGATACGAGTTTATATTTGAATTTTGAGAATTGGAGATGGGAAAAATATGATGGAGAAAGAGTGACAACTATCTCAATGTGTCAGGAGGCAAAAGGAAATTCCTTTTTCTACTGAGTCATTGGTAACTTTGCCTAAGAAGAGAGAAGCATTACTTCATTGTGTTGGAAATGGGGTAAGGGCACTAAAAGATTTAAGAAATGGGCATCTTATTTCCACAGAATGTGGGAAGCATATTCCAACTTTTTCATCTCCTGATTTTCCTCTACTGCTTTTCTCCAGATGTACAGGGAAGTAAGAATGAATATGAGATGTGGAAAAAAAATAAATATCTCCCTTTTTAGATTCTTACTTTTATTCATCTCCTACTCTAAAACTAAAAACACTCGAAGTCATTAGAAAACTTGATCACACTAGGCTTTAAATGCATTTAAAAATTTATTTCATTTAAGGAACTCGGGGAATTTCAACTTTGGATTTTATGCTTTGTAATTCAATGACGAATTACAGGGAAGTATATACCCTCCTCACCCAGCCTGTTTTTCTAAAGTCCAAAGCCAAACAAGCAATGAGGTTAGAGTCCAATGTCTCTGAAGACTTGTGAAGTGCTGGAAAACAAGAAGTGCAGATATAATAATTTATTATTATGTTGTTGAAAATAAGTAAAAATTAGTAGTATGTAGATGTTTCATTATTTCTGCCTTGCAATGATCATTAAATGATTATTGTAATAATTACCATATCAAAGATGACATAAATCTCTGGTATCCTAATAAAATTAAACTAAAATTAAACTACACATTTTGTTAGGAGAATTAAACATAGATAACTTGTTAACAGATCTATATAAAAATATAGTTATCTCTGACATGTATTCAAATACAACTTAGTATTTAAGATAATCAATGCTGGAATCTATCTGCCCAACTGAAATCTGATTCCTTTACTTTTTTTTTATAAAATATTTTATTTATTTATTGGACAGAGAGAAACACAGCTAGAGAGGGAACACAAACAGGGGGTTGAGAGAGGGAGAAGCAGGCTTCCTGCCAAGCAGGGAGCCTGATGTGGGGCTGGGTCCCGGGACTCTGGGAACATGACCTGAGCAGAAGGCAGACATTTAACGACTGAGCCACCCACACACCCTGATTCCTTTACTTACTAGCTGTGCAACCTTCATTTCTTCAGAATGAGGTTCTTAATAGTACCTTCCACATAGATTTACAGAAGGAATAAAGTAAGTTAAAATGTAAAGAATTTAGAAAGCACCTGATTATCAAGTAGCATCCTTTCTTCTTTTTTAAGATTTTATTTATTTATTTGACAGAGAGAGAGACACAGTGAGAGAGGGAACACAAGCAGGGGGAGTGGGAGATGGAGAAGCAGGCCCCCTGTTGAGCATGGAACCCGAGGCGAGACTTGATCCCAAGACCCTGGGATCATGACCTGAGCCGAAGGCAGAGGCTTAAAACAACTGAGCCAGGGGCGCCTGGGTGGCTCAGTTGGTTAACTCAGTTGGAAACCCGGGATCGAGTCCCACATTGGGCTCCCTGCTTGGTGGGAAGCCTGCTTCTCCCTCTCTCGCTCCCCCTGCTTGTGTTCCCTCTCTGGCTGTGTTTCTCTCTGTCAAATAAATAAAATCTTAAAAAAAAAAAAAAAAAAAAAACCAACTGAGCCACCCAGGCGCCCCTCAAGGAGCATCCTTTAAGTATTATTATTATTATTATTGTTTGTCTCTCTCTCACTAAATTCTAAATTTGATGAGGTCAAGAGTTATATCTATTTTGTTCCACATTAAATGTTGAGTGCACAACAATAATGGCTATCATATACTAACCACTTGATAAATATATAATAACTTAAAAAATAAATATTTAGGTGGGATTATGACATAAGCTTTTGCATAAAATAGAAAGTTATGGTGGATCATATCTCACCTGTTCTTTATGAACCTTCTCTTAATTTAAATACTAAAATAAGTATAGTTGAAAATTTTGAGAAAGCAAAATGTTGCATTTCTAATCATTTTTACCTCTTATTAGAAATCCTGGGGAAAGTTACAGAATTTTAATATTTGGGGAAATAAAATGATATATGTGAAAGTTATTCTTAAACTGCAACACTTATACAAAAATTAGATTATTTATAATATCTTTCTAGAACACTGAAAAGCTATATAATAATCCAAGTAAGGATATTGAGTATTTTTAACTTTTTTAAATAACAGTACTAATTAATACTAGTACTAACACTGATTTTTAATACTAAAATAGTTTCTTAACACTTTGCCTATTTCAAAATTTATTCATAGATATTTATATAAAAAGTAAGCTGACTCTGAATTGAATATATTATGCTTGTAATAAAATGTTGATAATCAAACATCATGTCTATTTCATCAGAAATAATTGGGGGCAAGATTTAAAAACAGGACTGCAACTTAACATAGCTTAAAGCAAGGGATTCGAAATTCTATCCCCTTTGTTCTACATGTTAGATACTATCGCAGTTCTCTAGCATTCCCTATTGATGCTTATGGTATTTCAATGATAATCTGCATTCTCCTTCGTCTGGTAATACTTGACTATATACTTATGGTATTTTATATACAGAAATAATGATATTATACATATTTATGTTGGACATCTGAGAAGATAAGTATAGATTTTAGTAATCCTTTTGGTAGCCTAAAATGGAACTTTGGGGGGAAGGGAGAATTTTCTGGTTCTCACAATGTGTTCTGCATATCCCACAAGAACATATAATTATTGAGTAGACAAAATTCTTTAAAACTTCTCCAAATTAGAAGTGAAGATTCATTTCATTGGCTTGATTCTCCTTCATCTTCAGACTGTTTAATTTTATCAATATGTAATCATCTAAACTCTGTCTCTCATAGTACTCTTGGTAATCATAGATCAACAGATTTCCCCAAGACTTTGAGACCGACTTAAAAAAAATGGGAGGGTCGCTAGCAGCAGCAATCAATGGGATATAGTCATTGAAAATAGTCTGTGGTAAATGATTCCAAAGAATGACCTTATTTTGTAGTGAAGTCTTTATGATTTATTTTGTATGTTGCATGTATTTTGCTTATGATAAATAGTTTTTATCTACTTACAACAAAGCTTATTGTTAAATAGTTTATAATTTCATTTAAGATTTACATAGCCAATTTGAAGCATACAATTTTCCTCTATTAACATAAGATACTGTTAACATATTAAAAATATTATCAATTCAAGATTTTAAAATGACAGACTCAAGAAGTTAAAAAGATAATCTCTGTCACCAAGGCAACCATCCTGATTCTTTTACATAACAACCAATTTTATTAAATTATTATGAGTGTGGCAGATTTCAGTGAATGCTTTTTATCATTATATTTTCTCTACATATTCCATAAGCAGTAGACAATATGAAATGCTTTCTTACAATTTTTCTTATTTTAATGTTGAAAATTCAAATTATTCATTTGAACATAGAATCTTGATTTGTAAGATTTTGCCAGTTGTGGTTAGGACACAAAAGTCTAATTATGATGAATAACAAAGCAAATCTAGTTATCTATTAGTGGCTAATTAAGGATTGTTAAGAAAAAATATTGTATTGAATTCTCAATATTTTAGAGAAACATTCTAAATGATGTGTAGGTATTTGTATTTTCTATGATTTTTCTGATAATTTTTCTGTTACACTGATAAAATTTTAAAGCACACTACTGACCATTAATGAAAAGTATAAAGAGGAATATTTTTTTTCCCTCAAAGCTACCTAGTGTTTGGGATTAAGTTGGCATATACTTCAGATATAGTGATAGACCAATAATTAAGAACAGTTTCCTTCAGGGTTGTCAAATCCCATAAACATAAAAATGTTTTGGACCTTAATTTTGTTAGATTTGATTACTTGGTAAAGTTTCACAAAATAAATTCAACTTTTTCAAGAAAAATAATAGTCACAACACTGGATAGTCTTGACCCCTACAAAAAAATTTCAAAATAAATATGATGATACCTGTCCAATCTCATTTTTGCCACTAACTCAGCAATCTTGGGTTAATTCATTTTTCTTCTTTGAATTGTATTTTCTCTATCTATAAAATGCGATACTATTTCCCATGTGTTCATAAGTCAGGCAGAGGTGGAAATGATAATAAACAATACCTTTTTATAAGATAATCACGGTGGATTTTATGGATTTCGATGATGTTTGGCTGTGCTAGAATATGTGTTTCATATTTGATGATATACTAGACAAAATCAATGTGGCTGTACATCAGAGCCATCTGGGGAGATATTAAAATGTATTCCTGAGCTACAGCCCAAACTTAATCAATTAGTCTCTTGAGGTGAGGATACTTTCAGGGATCTCCAATTTAAATAAGCTCTCAGGTGGTTTCAGAACCACAGTCAGAAGTAAGAACCACTGTCTAGACCAACATATCTCAAATTTTAATGTACAAATGAGTCACCTGGGGATCTTCCTAAAATGCAGATTTTTATTCATTTGGTCTAGATGAAGACTGGTTCTGCATTCCTAAATCACTCCCAAGATAATGCTAATGCTGCTGTTCCTTGGAGCACACTTTGAGTTGCAAGCTCTAGTTTAGACAAAACTCTTGGTAAAAGTATTAATATATGACATCACAATTTAATCATAGAATCATAAAATATTATAGCTAGAAAGATCCTGGACATCAGTAAAATCCAGCCTCTTTGTTTTATGGATGTGAAAACTGAGAGCCACTGGGATTTAATGACTTAACCATAGCAAGTT
Source organism: Spilogale gracilis (assembly GCA_004023965.1). Classification (NCBI taxonomy): domain Eukaryota; kingdom Metazoa; phylum Chordata; class Mammalia; order Carnivora; family Mephitidae; genus Spilogale; species Spilogale gracilis. Next base: position 19,050 of record PITA01007147.1, read on the forward strand.
AACAGTAGAAGGGAAACCAATGTAAATATCTTCTCATCATACTCCTTCCAGTCTATTTCAATCATGTTTAAAATGTTGATGTGTTCAGTGGATGAGCACCAATCATCAAGAGTTATTCCAGTAGTCTAGGGCAATATGGCAGTGATATTAATTTAGTTTGCATTTTACCATTCGTGGTTTGGTATTTTTTAAATCTATATAGAAGAGCAGTCACTTAAACAAAATGTGCAATTATCAACTTACCTTTGATTCTCTCCCTTCCTGGTGTCACAATGCATAAAATCACTCATTTCTGGAATTAATCATTTGGGTTGCAGTGGTTCTCACCCTGGTTGCAAGTTAGAAACATATTGAGGAGGTTTTGAAAATACAACTGCTTAAGGATTGACCCCTGGAGATTCTGGCTGGGTAAATCTGAAGTGGGAAGGGATCTGGGATTCCAAATTTAAAAAGACATCTGTGGCTTTCCTGCTAGAATTTATTATTGTAATAGCATCCCTCCTCTAGTTTCAGGAACCAATCCCTTTCCAATCTCAATATAAAGAGTTTGGGTGATGCCAACACCACCCTTTACACCCAAAGGTAGGTCTATACCCTAGATCTTGATAAAGTGCATGCTGCAGGTCCCTGGTCAGCTGATCAGTTCTGAGAGGGTGTGTTAGTCAGTACAAATCTTTGAGAATCAACTGCATTGTTTTTGCTGAAAGCATTGAAGAAAAGCACAGCATCCTCTCCTGAGTTGCTAAAGTAAAATACTTTGAGCCTGAAGCTTCCACTATCATAATTGCCACTATGAGAGGAAAGTCTATCTGAGAATTAAGCAGATAAAGGAAAGCAGAGTCAGGAGCAAAGAGAGAGGATTTACAAATCATGTTATTAAAAAACCTGTACCAGCCATCCCTGAAACCAGTTTTACTTTTGTATTTTTCAGTCCCTCGAAATGTTAAAGTATGTTTTTCATTAAGTCAGTTTGAAATCAGGTTTGTTCTCCCATCATTTGAATCTCATACACAGAGTTGAGAAACACTGGGAAGTTTTCTGTTTTGCCTTTTTTTAAAAAAGAATGTTTTTGTTTTATTTTTCAACAAACCATTCTAAATGAAAATACATAATCTGGACTATGTAATACTTTAAGCCATCTGTATTCAACCAACACCACATTTTTTATGATTTTAAGAAAATAAACCTACATAACTGGGGAGGAAAGAGTCTAGAATAACAGCTTCTCACTCATATACGTTTCCTTTATTTATCCAATCTGATTTACAGGTAAGACTGAGGCAACCTTGAGATCAGATTTTGGCACCAACATCTTAACGAATAAGAAGGGTCTCTGAGACGACTCAACTCCAGCCCAAACATTTTATGTTTCTTGTCAGAGCAGGAAAAGTCTCAATGCTTTCTTTGGCATGTTCCTTCAGGTTTTGGTTTTACCCATTATTATCTGACCTACTATCATTTACCTCCATTATTATCTGACCTACTATTACTGACCTCCTATCATCCTGGTTCTAGTTTGCTTGTCTCAATAGAGGTGAGCTCTTTCTAGTAGAATAAGATACAAAAGTCACCAGGAGTGCCCGGGTGGCTCAGTTGTTAAGTGTCTCACTTCAGCTCATATCATGATCTAGGGGTCCTGGGATTGAGCCCCGCATTAGGCTCCCTGCTCTCAGTGGGGACTCTGTTTCTCCCTCTGTCCCTCCTTCTGCTCATGCTCTCTGTCTCTCAAATAAATTTTAAAAATCTTAAAAAAAAAAAGGTACAAAAGTTGCCTGACCCAGTAGAGCATGAGTTTACTGGAGCTGCAATCCCATGGAGAAGTGATTCTCTGGATCACTGACCAGATATATTCCTTCACCTCAGCCACCTCAGACTTCTTTATTGGGAGTCCACTTCCAAGCCTGCTGCCTGTCCTCTCTGGGCTTTGTCTGCCAGCCCTCGTGGGTCTGATCGATAATCAGAAAAACAGGCAGAAGATAAAGCAGTGGGTTCCTTGTGTAGCCCAAGGGTAACATGCAGCACAGCCGTTGGGGAGCTGAGTTTGGGTCCACACTTCCTAAGTGAAGAGGTCCAAAGATAAATGTATCTACTTAACAAGGTTCCTAGGGCCTACCTAGTAACCAATATTCTGAGCCTATGAATTTTAACAAGTGGAGTCACCTTCCCATTTCCTCTCCTTTTTTCACTCACCATATTTTTCAGACACTTAATGTTCAGCCTGGTGTAAGCCACTGAAACTGCCAGCAAAGATGGATGCAATGAAATCTCTGGCATGGAAACGTGTCCATCTATCTTACTCCCGATGACATGATACAACCTTCTCAATGGCCTAATCCTAAAGTCTTGAATATTTATGATGCGCAAATTTCCTGGCTCTTCCTTATTCACCCTGACTGGAAAGAGCTATTGTGGGTTTCAATCAAGTGAGAAAAATACACAACGAAAGAACTGAGTTTAAGTTTACTGGGTTTTTTTCAAACAAAGGAGCTTTAAGGAAATTTAAAAACACAACTATAAGGAGAATGTAATTTGTTTTGCTGTAAGCAGAGAGGAGCTATTGATATGCATCAGGTAAAATCTCACAAGTATCAGCCTTCATGCTTGGGTCCTATTCAAACTTGAGGACAGTTCCTTGTTTCAAACAGCACGTAATTAGGAAGCAAGGAGATTCAATGTGATGTAGTGAGGTGGCGTATAGTTCTTTCCTATAAGACAAGCCATGATTTTACACTAAGACCACCATTCTCCTGAAGTTGAAAAACAGTTCTTCCATCCCAAAAATCTGAGTGTGCATAGATCCAAATGACTAAAACTATTCTTTCTGAGCTTTAAAACTAGATGTCTGAAAATGACACTATAAAATGTAACTTCTTGTTAGGGGACTATTATTGTCTTTTAAAATTACATATTGCAGAAGACATAACTGCTGTAATGATTATTCTTATATACAGAGTTACTACAGACCGAGGTTTAACTAAGAATAAACTATAAAAACGAGGTAAGTATGTTCATTATGTTGCACTTGGAAATGTTAGCACAAAAAATTAAAAAAGCTATCTATCCACTAAAGAATTATAGGCTCTGTAAATGTTTACCCAATCTGAAAAGTCAGCATCACATAAATACCAGTATAGAAATATGAAAGCAAAATCATACTAGGTTAGTGACAAATCAATGCTTTATATTTGAAAAAGAAATAGAAAAATACCATCACCTGTTATGAATGGAGTTATATGTTTAACTTTGCTTTAAGAATACTGGATTTTTAGGCACCTGGGTGGCTCAGTGGGTTAAAGCCTCTGCCTTCGGCTCAGGTCATGATCTCAGGGTCCTGGATTCGAGGCCCACATTGGGCTTGCTCTGCTCAGCAGGGAGCCTGTTTCCTCCGCTCTCTCTGCCTGCCTCTCTGCCTCTCTGCCTACTTGTGACCTCTCTCTCTGTCAAATAAATAAATAAATAAGAATGCTGGGCTTTCTCTCTTTCTCTCCCTCCCTCCCTCTCTCTCTCCATCACTGCCTCCCTCACTCTACCTCTTCTCTGTATCTCTGTTGGCAAGTCTGTGATTAGCTTTGACTTGGGAGCATTTATGAATAATTAAGAGAATTAAATTTATGTATTTTTATTATATTTCTATTTTTGCTTAAAATAGTTTATTCATTTGCAATACAGCTATCCTTATTCATATTTTCATCCTCTTTAAGTTCGGTTGTATATTATCACCTCGTCACATTGCAAATATGCAATGCCCAAATTATTTTATCTCATTTACTGTCTCAACTGCTCATCTATTCATTAAACTCTTCAATCAGGTCTTTTCAGTATGTTATACTAAATAAGATGATCTTTGACTTACTTGCAATTGGTTAGGCTATAGAATACAATGTTACATCGATCCTGTTATTAGTAAGGAATAATTAACTTTATCAGGCATATCACATAAAAGCTCCATTACACTCATTTATTTTTTATCAAACTTTTTTAAGATTTTATTTATTTACTTGAGAGGGAGAAAGAGAGAGAGAGAGTGCAAGCATGAATGTGGGGGAGGGGCAGAGGGAGAAAAAGCAGCAGACTCTCCGCTGAGCAGGAAGACTGATGGAGGGCTCCATTCCAGGACCCTGGGATCATGACCTGGGCCGAAGGCATATGCTTTCTGTGCCACCACCCAGGCACCCCTATTTATTATCTTATTTATCAAACTTTTGTCATTAACTTTTGGGAATGCTGTACGCAAAGATTTATATGTTCTCCCCTGCCTAGCATATTGCTTGACACATAGAAAACACTTGAAAAAGGTTTACTGAAAAACAAATTTACTTGAAGGGATAAAACATGTCAGTGTTCTGAAATAGCAATTATTTAAGGACACACATTGTTGACTATGGCGGAACCTTGGGCCTTCATGCTCTGTTCCCAGAATCCTCAGCTCATCCAGAACACAAAATGTCCATTTTCATTACAGAGACTTTTAATTATTTTTCCTTTGACATTACCTTAGGAAACGTTGGGAAACTGCATCTCCTCTTCTATTTTGAATATAACTTCTAAATTTTTCATCGTAAGTTAAAAAATTACAAATAACTAATAGATTAATATAAATTTTGAGTTTTAAAAATAAAAATTGCTTCATCTGGTTACAAAATCAGATTGATGGACTCTAAATTCCATAGTATTTGATATTCTTCATTATTGATTTAAAATAACAAATAAGCTTTTTTGACATCTGGTAATTGTATATCTTTTTTCTTTTTGAAATCATATTTTCATTCCACTTCCCTCACAAAATTTCATTCAAGAACAATATATTTTTATCATTGGAATTTTTTCTTGATCATACTATCATACTTCTCTAGGAAAAAAGTATATATATGTTGAAATTTAGAATTTCTTTCATATCCTATGATTATAAGAATATAAAGGTTAATCTCATAAATTTTCATGAAAGTATTATTAAAGCTAAAAAGCAAAATTTAAATTTTATTAGAAAGTCATCAATCTCTTTATGAGATACAACTTTAATTATTTCATGTATTTGTGGATATGATTTACAGATGGAATTAGATAAGGTGACAGATCTAACCTTTTAAAGATACAAATGTTGAGAAGCCTTATGAACATGTATGCACACATGCGCACATATACCTTATGTGTGTGCATGTATATAGTGCTCCATACTTGCACCCACACACATGCAGATGACAATTTTATTGTGGTAATGTTTTTAATTTTTTTTAAATCTTCTTCTAAGCAATGGTACAATGACATAGGAAATCAACAAGGAATTTATTCTCGATGATCTCTCAGCTGAGTAACAGAGTAATGGACTTCTTCAGTTACACTGGAAATAAAAATTTGAAAAACACATGACTTCAAAAGTTTTGTTACTCTATTCTGAGAGTCATTTACTTTATGAATTTCCTGGAAGTAAAATGATTTTATCATACTTATCAAATGACTGCTAGATATTTCTACTACTTTCAAGAGTACATTGTGTAAAGAACCAATATATTCAGAAAGGGTGAAGAAAAATCAAAATATTGTAAATGGTAATGATTTTGAATAAAAGGATATTGTCTTATGTACCTTTAATGTATGTCTTGCTTTAGGTATATTTAATCTAGACCTTGGATGTTGCTCACTTTATTTATAAAAAAATGTTTGTCATGTTAGTTAATGAGCAAACCAGCCTTTGTTCTCAAACCTCTTACTCAAATAAAATTTGCCTCTCACAAAAAATGTAACTTTGTTTTGCAATTCAAAGAATTTTAGTTTGCACCTTGAGGAAATTACTAAGAAAGAATAAGCTTTGCAACACCTGGAATATATGTTATTAAAAGTAGATGAAAAGACTAAAATGAAGTAGATATAATAAGTTTATTTTGAAAATAAGTTATAAAAACAAGACAAACCAATATTCTATTGTACATTATTTTATATGTAGTAATGTCATGCAATAAATAGATAAAATTTTAAATTCTTTGTGAAACTAGATATGATAAAGAGTTTGACATTTCAGCAATATATGTGTGGGGGATAACAAATTCTAATGTTCTACTTTTGGGACTAAAAAAGTAAGTTTCAAATATAAAATAAATAACCTTAGTAATTTTGTTAGCTACCATAAAATTGTATAATTATCAAGCAAAAGAGAATATATATTAAATATATATATTTATATATATATACATAGATATAAAACCAATAGCATATAGTTTTATATTTTTATTAATAAGACATAAAAAACACATGTAAATAACAAATCATGCATAATGTATTATGCATATATACATACCTACTTAATATATTATATAGAGAGAGGAAATTGATTCTGCAAATAGCATATGACTTTTTTGTCAATAAGAGATAACAAAATATTATACATCTTACATTAGATGAAATAAAGTAAGCTTTGATTACAATCAACTAAATGTTTATAATATAATTACATAAAGCATATTTTAAATTCCTTTTTGAACAATACAGAAAGGTGGCATCTATGGGTTTAGTCAATGCATCTTGAAAAATTTGGTTGTCCCGAATCGCTAAGGAATTGCTGAAGAAGAAAAGCAAAGCTGGGGGCATCTCATTACCTGACTTCAGGCTTTATTACAAAGCTGTGATTACCAAGACAGCGTGGTATTGGCACAAAAACAGAGAAATAGACCAATGGAACAGAGTGGAGAGTCCAGATATGGACCCACAAATCTATGAGAAAATCATCTTTGACAAAGCAGGAAAAAATATCCAGTGGAAAAAAGACAGTCTCTTCAATAAATGGTGCTGATAAAATTGGACAGCTACATATAGAAGAATGAAACTAGACCATTCTCTTACACCACACACAAAGGCAAACTCGAAATGGATGAAAGACCTCAACGTGAGGCAGGAATCCACCAAAATCCTGGAAGAGAACATAGGCAGTAACCTCTTTGACATCAGCCACAGCAACTTCTTTCAAGACACGTCTCCAAAGGCAAAGGAGACAAAAGCAAAAATGAACTTCTGGGACTTCATCAAAACAAAAAGCTTCTGTATAGCAAAGGAAACAGTCAATAAAGCAAAGAGGCAACCCACGGAATGGGAGAAGATATTCACAAATGACACTACAGACAAAGGGCTGATATCCAAGATCTATAAAGAACTACTCAAACTCAACATCCAAAAAGAAGATGAACACATCAAAAAATAGGCAAGAGACATGAAGAGGCACTTCTCCATAGAAGACATACAAACGGCTAACAGACACATGAAAAAATGTTCAGCATCACTAGCTATCAGGGAAATTCAAATCAAAAGCACACTGAGATACCACCTTACACCAAGTCAGAATGGCCAAAATTAACAAGACAGGAAACAACAATTTTGGAGAGTCTGTGAAGAAAGGGGAACCCTCTTACACTGTTGGTGGGAATGTAAACTGGTGCAGCCACTTTGGAAAACAGTGTGGATATTTCTTAAAAAATTAAAAATAGAGCTACCCTATGACCCTGCAATTGCACTACTAGGCATTTGCCCCAAAGATACAGATGTAGTGAAAAGAAAGGCCATATGTACCCCAATGTTCATCGCAGCAATGGCTACAATTGCCAAACTATGGAAAGAGCCAAGGTGCCCATCAACAGATGAATGGATAAAGAAGATGTGGTACATATACACAATGGAATACTATGCCTCCATCAGAAAGTATGAATATCCAATTTTTGTAGAGATATGGACTGGACTGGAAGAGATTATGCTAAGTGAAATAAGCCAAGTAGAGAAAGTCAAGTATCACATGATTTCACTTACTTGCGGTGCATGAGGGGTAACCTGGAGGACAGTGGGAGAAGGAAAGTAAATGGGAAGTAGGGTAATCCAGTGAGAGAAACGAAACAACAGAAACTTTGGACACAGAAACAAACTGAGGGACTTGGAGGGAGGGGGGTAGGGGATGGGAGAGCCTGGTGGTGGGTACTGGGGGCACCTATTGCGTGGAGCACTGGGTGTGGGGAATGGGGAACGAATCTTGGAATACTGGAAAAAAAATTTTAAGTAACAATAAAAATAAATAAATAAACTTAGTAAGAGAGAAAAAAAAGAAAAAGAATAAAAAATGAAAAATTTTGTTGTCTCAGGAAATATTCCCATTACATTTAAAAGCATCAGTGTCAATAACCTACAGTGCTTTGACTGTTTTAAAGTGCTCTTTCAAGCCAATGGCACTTCCTAAAAGCAAGTATTGAAAATAAATGAAAAGAATTACTTACATTTAAATTTTTAAAAGGCATTTTTAGCTTTTAGTATTTCTTATCTGTATTCTTTTTGCTTTGCTCTCATGGGAATCTTCCTCAAGAGGAATGCAATCTTTCACATTACTCAGCTAAATAAAAGGCAAACTTATTAAATGAAACTGATCATTGCTCCAGTCTCCTCCACTCCACCATATCTTTGGAGTCAGACCCTCCCATCATGCAAAAGAGCACTGTGTATCAGCACTATGGTTCTTCCTATGCAGATGTATGTAGGATAGGGCAGAAAGGTCTATTGGCCTTTCAGGTGAGTATTTCAGCAATTTTAGGATGGGTAAAGGCCATTTCTTTATATTTTAAAGTAGAAGTACTATTATGAATTTAGATGTGTTTCAGGCAAATCTATTTTAGGAAAGCATACAAATATAATCTCGTTCCTTTATAGTTATCTGCACTTGTGTACCCCTTGGAAAGTGGGGAGTTAACTGTGATGTGTACCCTCCTGTGAAGGAGCTACACAGCAGGAGATTACAAATAAGCAAAGCATACCTACCATATACAACACATAATTGTTTCAGGAACTAGGACTTACAGTGGTACTTGTTTTTCATCACTGTAAGTTTTAAATAATTATATAATAAATATATAATGTTTTATAATGATTCAGTGCCTTGGACTTTCATCATGTAGTGTTTGATAATAGAATTTATAGTTTTTAAAATTTTAACAAGCTGAAAAATAAAGAAGGTGCGTAAAGACACTAGGTACTACATCTTGTACCCTAAAGCTGTATTTATATATAACATAAGCCACAGAATTGCAGACTAAAAAATTTCATCCATATTAATAATCTACTTTATAATAACTAGACCATTATTCCACATCAGCTTAGAACTGTAAACTTCACCTGTAAATAACTAGGTGGTTGAGTTTTTAATTTGATGAAAATAGTAATTGGACAAACAAAACTAACATTTTAAGTGCATTTAAATAAAATGCTTTATAAAGACACAGAACAGTTAAATAAACAATACCACAGACTGATAATTTAAAATGGCTAAATATTATATATAATATAAATATAATAATATAAAATGGCTAAATATTACTGAATATATCTGAATGGAAGAGAAAGTATTCCCAAAGAGATCAATAAAAAGTTATTTAAATGGATGAAAATGAAATTGTTTAAGAGACTGTCATTCTAGATTACCAAAAAATGTGTATTTCTTAAAGCAGAATTTTTAAATATGGAAAAGTTTTTTTAAAAATTTACCATAAAATAGAGATAAACTCACAGCATCTCTTCTCTAGTAATAATATTTAAAATACTTTAAAAAATAGAATATGATTATAAATGTTCTGCAAAATATTGCATACTGCTTTAAAATTCTCATTGCCGGGCATCTGGGTGCCTCAGTGGGTTAAACCTCTGCCTTTGGCTCAGGTCATGACCTCTGGCATCAAGGCCTACATTGGGCTCTCTGCTCAGCAGGTAGCCTGCTTCCTCCCCTCTCTCTCTCTGCCTGCCTCTCTGTCTACTTGTGATCTCTCTCTGTGTCAAATAAATAAATAAAATCGTAAATAAAATTCTCATTGCCTCTATGACACTACAACGGAAAAGCTTATAAATAAAAAAATAATTATAATAAAATATATTTCCTTCAGTCCACTTCAACAAATGTTCATTATTACATAGCTTCTATACCCAAGGTAGGATATACGAGATGTTTCCTTTGATGTCCATTTTCTCATTCAACTTTGTAAATAATATTATTTAAAATATATATTCAGATGATCTTAAGTCAATTCTTTTAGTAATCCTTCCAAACATTAGTGTACATGGTTTTAAACACATATGTCATTTTGACTGTTTTAATTAATAAGCCTTAGTGACGTCTTTTTCAAAAGTATCTCTAACAACTATTTAATAGTTTTTCTGTTGATTTTATAAAACAAGACAATAATTTAAAGAATAATAATTAATCAGCTTTGTGTGGATTCACAATTTATGCTAATCATTACATGAAACAATTTTGAAATAATCCTACAGGGAAATTCAAATCAAAAGTAAAGAGCAGATTATTAAATATTAGATAGTGGTTTACGGAGAATATGATCTGATGATATTCTTGTAGAATTCAATTTGTAAGTAAGAAAATACTTGCTTTTCGATATTCCATTTCCCATTGGAACACACATTATATATGAACTGTTGTTTCCCAAAAATGACTAGTAACTCATTTGCTTAAACTTTTACTATGTTTGGGGCGCCTGGGTGGCTCAGTCATTAATGAGTCTAACTTCGGCTCAGGTTATGATCCTGGAGTCCTGGGATGAAGCCCCACGTCGGGCTCCTTGCTCAGTAGGAGGCCCACTTCTCTCTCTCTCACACACCCCCTGCTTGTGTTCCCTCTCTAGCTGTGTTTCTCCCCATCACATAAATAAAAACAAAACAAAACAAAACAAAACAAAACAAAGCTTTTACTATGATCTAGGCACTATCCATTGGAGGTCAGCCATAAAAAAAAAAAACAACAAACAAACAAAAACTGTTTCTAACCTCAAACTAATATATTATAAATACAATATATTATAATATAAACTAATCTAGAATCTCTAAACCTGGATTTGATGGCTAAACTATGGCTTGATTCTCATCCTGGATTTGTGATCTTGATAACTTCATAAATACTTTCGTTTCTGGCTTTCCCACATTTGGGTTTCACTAGTTTAGCTCTCATTTGTTGGACAAGTTACAAATTCAAATTTTCCAAATTAACACACACTAAGTGGATTTTACTCCAGATAATGAGATAATCATCATCTGCTCAGACAAGGCTGAAGCTCCCAATTTGGATCCCACTGTTTGCATCTACAGTAGGCCTAGTCAGATAGCAACAGAAGCCAGCAAATTCTCCCCTGGAGGAAACACTCCCAAAAGCCTGCTGCTGAACATGTGCAGTGGTAACTGAAACATCACAATTGTATCAAGTCTCGCTATGTGTTGGCTGTTTTTCTCTGACACCAATTCTACCTCAGGGATGGTATCCCTTCTTCCTATTGTCCCTTCCTATTGTCTCTTACTCTTTTCTGTAAAAATAAATCCCCCTGTGAGGCTTTGGACCCACAGCTATACTCCTTTTTTCTAGTCACATCCCTTCTATCTTTTGGATTGTGATCATCCCAGTCAGTTATGGAAGAGCCTAGCAAATATATTTCTGCAAGAAATCTATCTATTCCACACCCAAATACACCCGGGTAACTCTATTCCTTTGGGATGATACATGACACATACTGACTGGATAGGTCTTTGCCTCCAAGATTATTCTTTTCTATACTGTTTCACACACCCTGTGCTCTACTTATCACCTAAAGATGGAGGATATTAACAGTGACAATAAAATAAGGATGAAAAGAATAAAAACTTAAAGTCAATAAATCTGGCTACAGTGAGAATAAAAATTACAGACATCATCATCATCTGGGCCATTTCTGAGGCTACAGAATTCACTCCTCATTCCTGCAATTCCAAATCCCATGAATCTGTGTGTAGATGGATTTGCATATCTACTGAAGAAGGCATCAATTAAATAATCAACTGAAAAGTAGTGTGGTCAGTTTCATTGGAAAGAATCGATTATTTCTCTACCTAAGTATAAATCTCAATCCAATCATTAAACAAAAACTGTACATTAAAAATAAGATTAATGCTAAAACTCATGTAAAATATATTTGAATCATGCTGAAGACCAACATTACCACATTTTATAAAGGTGAAAACAACCAACCTTTTTGTTTCAAGGGAGGCTCCTCTATTTCTCCTAAACCAAGACAAAAATCAATAAATTAGAAAAAATTCTAGCATAGGATAACACTTCCTCTCTCTTTTCCCATTTTCTTTTGTTCATTAAAAAAGCCATCTATTAGTTTTGACATTAGTAATCCTTATATTACTTTGCTTTCCCAATTTCCAGTTTTTAAGTATAAACTTTGTTTATGTACATTTATGTGAGATAGTTTTGCTTTTATGAGTTCAATAAAATCATGGCAGCAATCCAAATTACACATTATAGTTCGTATATCATGCTCATTTCAGTTCTCCATTGTTCGTCTCCACCTCTCACTGGGGCCAAACAAATACAAATTCAGACAAAGTCATAGAGAGGACTACAATAACAAGAGCTTTCCTGGTAGTCATGGCTGAATACATGATTTCTGATGACTAAGGCTGATCCTTAAAAATGTCATATAAAAGAATCATAATGCTCTGTTCTTTTCAATCCACTCAATAGTAGTTTATGTATGGTTGGGGTTTATTTCCCCAATTTCCCCAATAATTATTGTGACATTTAGAACATGTTCCTCTATTCTACACCTCCGTTTTGTTCAATAAATTCACTTTTGATTATGATTTTAGTGCAATTGCTTTCTATTTGATCATGTCATATGACTTACACATATAAAACATATGTCTACCAATTATTGCTGTTATTTCAGTCTTCCTAAGGATAAACTTGAGAAATAGCTACCATTTTTCCCCAAAGAAGCATATAAATGTGATCCTATTGTGAATTTGTAATAATGCATAGTAACACCCTTCCTACTATAACGCTACCCAAATGGTAGCATTTAATTTTGATATCTTTGTCATAACGGCAGATGAGCTGTAAGATGAAAGCCAAATAGGGACCAATTTACTGAGTTTGGCAGCCTGTCGATGATGCTGTTAGAACTCAGAAGTGTATTCATTTTGGTTTAGCCTGACCCAGCGCTCATTTGTGTTTAAACTTAAGCAAACTACTATAATGTATAACTAATATTGTTCTGAGAAGTTATATCTCTGTGTTCTTTGTACCTTTATCAGTGTCCTCATCCCCATCATCATCATCTTCTTCATCACCCTCCGAAGAGATAATGTCAGACAACAAGGAAAAGAAGCCATAGACCCAGTCCGTGGTTTCTTCCACAGCATCGTGGACAAATTTCAAAGGATCTGAGCCAATCTTGGAAATAGAGCTTGCTGAAAGTAATTAAAAACAAGAGAAAAATTTTACAATCATTCCCCCAAAACTAAGAAAAGGCACTTTTCTTATTTGTGCCTTTGACACAAAATATGTCAATTTTATAAACGTAAATATCTCTTGGTTATAATTTGGGAGGGACTCAGCAATAGAAACTGTATTTTGTCATAGTATGCATGTGTATTCAATTAAAAAGAAAAGTTATTGGATACCTATGATATCAAACACTATGGGGCTGCCAAAAAGAAATTGTCCCTGAGAAGGTTATAATATAAATAAGAGTTTAACACAGGGAAAAATTAGAAATGGATTGAAACAATATACATTTATGTTATTCAGATTGCAATATACACCCTCTGTTATGGATGTTCAGGAACAGAAGATATCATTCTTGGCCCATACTATACTGGAAAGCATCATGGAAGAGATGGCTCTGTAAATTTTTAGTCAACCAAGTAGATGTTAAGTAGCTATGGCTAAAGTAAAACAAATAGGTCCATTTATTATAACTTATGGTGCATCAGGAAAAATCTGGAATTGTCAAGGTAGTATTCATATCAGGTTTTAGCTAGATTCAATTTGTGTATCCTTCTTAGGCATCTGAGTACCTGAAAATAAAAAGTATTTAAATTTTTAGTAACTTTAGTAGATAGAATTAGGAAAAACTGAAGTCTATAAATCTTCCATTTTTTTATATCCTAGGAGACTGACACAATATGAGAAGTGAAAGATTAAAAAATAAAAGTATAAGCAAATAGTCATAATAAGTATTTCCAAACTGTTGTCCTTCTCATTTTAATTACATGAAAATTACTCTGAGGGGACAAAGATAGCCTCTAATATCTGATTGAAGAGGCAAGATCTAAAAATATGGTATAAGTTGCAACTGATTTTCCATCAATCTAAATTAAATTTTAGATTATATTTTCCTTAATTTTAAAAACTATTTAGCTTTTCAGAGATTTTTCTTCCTTTGATATCTTAAAAGAGTAGAATTATATCAACATATGATATTATTTAAAGGTTAAGGACTCTAAAATTAGGCTTTTATTCTGCTGGAGATGGGAAGTCACTGGAAGGTTAAAGCAAAGCATGAAGTGATTTGACTTATGTAACTTCATTCTCTGTTTTGAGGATTGAAAGAATGCCAGGTTGGAAACAGGGAGACTAATAAGAGCCAAATGAAATAAGCAAGGGGAAAGATGATAGTGATTTCTGTCAGGATGATAGTATGAGTGTGACTGTGTGTGCATGCGTGTGTGTGTGTGTGAAATGTGATCATTTTCTGAACATATTTAAACGATATAGTTAATCATATAGGCTTACAGTTTGGCTCCTGGGTGTGAGAGAAAAAGAGGCGGTACAGGATAACTTCAAGGTTTTTGTCATGAAAAACTGGCCCAATGGAAATGCCATTTGTTGAAATGAGGAGGTCTGGAGAGAAACAGGGTTTTTCAGGGTAGCATGTAAGCACATGAGTTTTAAAGTTGTCAAACTTGAGTTGCCTATTAGACATCTATGTGGAGATGTAGATGTTTGCACAACCCAGTATGACCTACAGAAGAGAAGTCCTAACTGAAGATAGAAACATAGGAGTTCAGTAGAAGGTGTCCACAATCGTGATACTGAATGATATCACCAAAGAAGGGGACACAGGAGCACATGAACATTTAGAATACAGAGAGATCAGTCAGAGGGATAAACCAGAAATTCATTATGACGAGGACAGATGAGAGAGACGGAGACAGAGGTATACACACACATCCAGAGAGAAAGAGAAAAGCAGAAAAAAGAGAGTGTAATGTCTTAGATGTCAAGTGAGGAAATTGTCTTGAGGAGGGTACAGGGATCAACTGGCAAATGCTGCTGATAGGTCAAATAAGATGAAGACTGAGAATAGACCTTTAGATTTATGATGAGGATGTTATTGGTAATCTTCTAAGGGCTAATTTGATGGAATTCATTCAAGATCAAATCAGAAGACTTTAGAGGTGTTCAGTACCCTTTACTATAAAGTACATGACAGAGTTTGGGCAATGTTTGGAGAGCATTAGAATCATAGTGGGTTTTCTGTTATTTAACCTTATTAAAATTGAAATAATATTCCATTTTAAACTGATGGGTAAGATTTTATAGAAAGGGGGAAAGTGTGTGCTCACTTAGACAACACATACATTAGAAAAGGGAAAAGTGATATGAGATAAAGATTTCTGGGGAAATTTTAAATTTTATGTTCTATTTCAGAGGTTCACAGCCTATCAAGGATGCCAAGTTGCAAAATGTTGGTTGCAGGAAAATTTATCTCCATGATTCAGTGACAATGTAACTTTGCTCTTTGGACCTTATTTTACTGCATTCTGGAGAGTTTCATATGAGCAAGATATGGTAGTCTGAATGATGAGATTAAATCTTAGAGAACGGAAATGAAATGGAATTTTATAATTGCAATGGAAAAATTTTAAGGAACTGTATATAAGGAACTGGAGTGTAATGGCACCATTAAATGTATTTTTTAGCACTAGTATATTTTATATCTAATGGAAGAATACGGCAAATGGAAATTTTATGATCTGAATAGATTGAGACCATTTCCCCATTTCCCTTTTTTCTAAATGTTCACTAAGGAACTTAACAATAAAATCCAACAAAGTAGATATCAGTTTAATTATCCTTATACCTAAATGCACTATATATACACTCTGCAGACATGTATATTGCCTGGTTCTAAAATAGTCAAACCAGGATATTTTCATGACGTCAATGTTCCTGATTTGAGATCAGCCTCTGATTTTTAGTTATGTGGATAACAACCTTAAAACCATCGATACAGATGTACATATAGATAATAGATACAGAGTGCAGGTATATCTTAAATAAGACAGCAGTCCTCAAGTTGATTTCAACTCCCATTGTCAGATAGCACATCCAAATTTATCAGTGGGAATAATACCATACAATGCAATTAAAAGTTTTACTGATGTGCGGTTTTTTAAAATTATATTTTCTTACCTCTCGTGTTTCCATGAGTTAAATTAAATATATTATATTGAGGATCATCATAAAAATAATAGTAGCTAACACTTAGAGAGTGTATATTACCTGCCAGATACTACTCTAAGAACTTCATTAATGTTAACCCACATTTCCTTTTCAATAATCCAATGAGATAGCTATATTATTTTATCTCTCTTTTAAATACAGGAAAACTGAGGTTTTGCTATTTTGCTATCAACAAACAAAAAAAATGTGAATTCACAATTGGCTCTAGAGTCAGATTATTAAATGAGAGATTCTGGAAGGGGTTTTCTCACTGTTAGAAGGGGAAACAAGAGCTTTGTCGCATGGGAACATAAAACCTGGAGCTGCTGTAGCTGCCTTATTACCCTAAAGATAGGAGCTGATTCACTGAGGAAGGCAAAGGTTAAAAATGAAAGAACTTGAGTCCCTGTGACATTGCTGAAGCACCAAATTATCCAATCTTAGAATAATCGCCCTACTTCCAGAGTCTCTGTTATGTGAGATAAGAAAAGTTTTAGTGTTCAAGTCACTCTTAATTGTATCTTATATTTCTTACTGAAAAATATACCACCAGATGCAGGGGAAAATGCTCTAGGCTCCTTAGGATCAGTAATTGGATTCTTGGCACTGATTAAAGAGTGCCAAAAGAGGCAAGAGAGGCAAGGAAAAGTTTAAAGTTAAATACAATTTTTATTTGTCCTCTGTCTTTGAAGCCAAACTATATAGATACTTAAGTTTCTTTTTTTTTTTTTTTTAAATTGTAGTTTTTGTTTTGTTTTGTTTTGTTTTTAAGATTTTTTTTTTTATTTATTTGACAGAGAGAAACACAGCCAGAGAGGGAACACAAGCAGGGGGAGTGAGAGAGGGAGAAGCAGGCTTCCCGCCGAGCAGGCAGCCCGATGTGGGACTCGATCCCGGGTCTCCAGGATCATGACCTGAGCCGAAGGCAGTGGCCTAACCAACTGAGCCACCCAGGCGTCCCGATACTTAAGTTTCTAAATGGGAACATACATGGGAAATTAAATTAGTCATTTTCTCTGCTTTCCTCTTAAAGAACCAAGTCCATTTTTTTTTTTGCCATTATTACTTGACCATCAATCTTACATTCTTTAAGGTATATTAGACTCTTCTTTATCTTTCAGTTCCTAACAATCATCAGCAAACAACAGTTACAAGCTTCGGTTCTGAGCTCAGACTGACAGCATTCGAATTCAGGCTTCCCAGTAGTGCCATGCCAGGACATATTGGAGGCAGAGACAGAAGGAATAATCAGTAATAATAATTCCATCTTTATTTAAAATCTTGATATTTTGTTCATTGCAGATTTTTGCATTAATTTTGAAATTTTAAATATTGCATTAAAATATCATGCATCTTAGTTACTGAGTTTTTCTGAGTCCTTATATTTTGCACTCAAAGTGAGCGCATCACTCACCTCATTCTAGTCCTAGTCCACACCCCATGGATAGCTGTATGATGTTGAGAAGATCAACTTTTCCATGTCTATAAAATTTATTGATGCTGATGTTTTTCCAAAGTCACTATTCTGTAGTCACCCCTTGATACAGATTACCTTTATAGTCAGCCTTCTTATATTCCAATTTATAATACACCTAGCTCTGGCAAACAGTATTATACAGTGGGAAAAAATGTTATTTTTTTTTCTGTACTTCAGTTTGCTGAACTGTAAAATGACAATAAGATAATAATATTTACCTTACAAGGTTGTTGTGATTATTATATAAGATAGTGCATTCAAAGCACACAGTATGGTGCCTGGTAACTAATAAATGTCAATGTGGAGAAACAAGCAAGATTGTTTTAGAATCTTGAATGAGCCAGAGGTTGTTTTCAGTTTTCTAGCTGGGGCAGAGGCTTTCCCTCCCCTTAGCAATAAGCTCTGTGTATGACCAGAGCTTCAACTCTGGTCTCCAAATCCTGCACAACAATCATTTCCACATCCCCCTAAATCTCTGGGTCCTAAATTCCCACTGCATAGTACCCGTCCCCAAATGAATCACCCTCTCAACTATAGGCCGCCCCATGCATATCTTATCAGAGGAAAGAACATCTCAGAGGTGGGGTGGGTTTGCTCATCTGCATTCATCTAATCCACTCCAAAGGATTGTGCCTGAACAGGAATCCCAGGCATCTTCTGACCCTTTTACCCCTGAGTCTCTGCCAGCATTAGATGGTACTTACTGAACTTCACTCAAACTCACTGTACATAAATTCCTTGATAAAAAGCACCTAAAGCAGAGTAAAGGAAATAGTAAATGTTATTAACTCAACTTTTAGAGCCTTGAACTCAGACATTATGGTGGTGCTCCATGAACTTAGACTGTTACAAATATTATCTTATGATCATTCAGTCACTACATCATCACAGGCCACCTTGGCAGTGTGTGTGAAATCCGAACAATGCTTTTATCAGGATTCATGAAAGAACTAGTGACTGTCCCTTACCTCTCAGAAAATATTCACATTTAAATATTTGGATCTAAACTGAGGTAAGAGATTTAAAAGTGTCACAAATGCTACTCCAATTAGAAAAAAATCAATTTGTATGTATGTTGATGTCTGTGCCTTACATATAGGAATACCCAAATTAAATCAACTAGGAAATAGAAATTTTTCTCTCAAGATAATTATTCAGGACTTACTGTGTGCAATATCCTATCTTAATATAATCAACCTAGTGCTTCCACTTATGGGTTTGCTATATAGGTGTTTTTAATTCTGGTATGTAAAGAATACTGTCTGAAAATATATAGTGGTAATTTTCCCGACCTATGAAAATTCCAATTTTAAGTGACTAGTTTCTCCATTCTTATTGCTGGTAAGTGCTGGAGTATTTTTGTTTCTGTTGGTGAAAATTTGATCAAGTTAAGAGAAATATTAGCAAATCATGCATCATTTAATATGCTTTGAGTTACATGACAATTCTTGCTTGAAGTACTGTGAAATTACTCAGTCTTTGTTCAGGGTAAACAGAACTCCCTAGATTTTAACCAGTGCCAAACAGAGCTTCAGATGTATTACTCATTCCCATGCCACCCCCAAGGATGGGAAGAAGGGAAACATAAGTAGGAAAAACCAAGTAAAAAGATAAAAAGATATAAATGTTGTGTTCGTATATGCAAAAAGCAATTGCTGTTTCCTCTGTGTTCAGAAGTTTTTTATACTCAGGAATATAGCTGAGAGTGAAAATTAACATTTTGGACTTGAGGTTTGACATCATTTATAATAGTCAACAACTTCCTAAGGATGTAAGGTTGAAATGCTGATTTAATTTAGCTTATTTTTAACCAGAACACATTTGAAATGAAACACACTCAGAATGAACTTAATAGCCCTGTGAGTCTTCAGACCCGAGTTTCCAGCATTGACAATGCTAAGTACAGATACTTAAGAAGTAACAAACAAGAATACATGCTTTTATATCCACTTATTAAGGCCAGTGTCTTTATCAAAGGGACATTTACTCAAGACATTGTACTTTAAAGCATTTTAGGACCAGTCTGAGGTAATTTTCAAACAATTTCTCATGGGTTAGACCATTTAACTTGAACAAACTTGGTTGAACTCAATAATGTCAGAACTGCCATCTTTAATTTTTATCATCACAACAGAAGGACTTTCAATTTCTTATACTCTCTTTATGCCTTTTTTCCCCCATGAGTTTATTGTTTTCTTATTCTCTAATTTACTTCAAATTGAAAGTAAAGCCAATATGTGAAAAATATAACACATAAAAGAAAGTCAAGAATTCAGGAAATGTTTGAGGAAGCAACTTTATTCCTCCATTCTTCATCCCTAAGGCGTATTTATATCCTGCCAATGGAAGTTTATAAAAGGCACGCTAACAGGAATTCCAAATCTTCTCATTATTTTTTCTTGAAAAATTCCTGGAAGATAGCTATATTTTTGTTAGATTGCTTAAGTTCCAGAGACAACACTTGATATTTTGTATCTGAGAAGCAGCTTTTGTTGTACCAGAATAATAATAATTTTTAACACTAATATAGCTTGTAGCTTTTCTTTTTTAAGAGAGAGAGAGAGAGGATTGGGGGGGCAGGCAGAGTGATTGAGGGTCTGAATCAGACTCCACTCTAAGCATGGAGCCTGGTGTGGGACTTGATCCCACAACCCTGAGAGCATGACCTGAGCGACCTGAGCCAAAATCAAGAGTCCATCACCCAACCAACTATGCCACCCATATGCGTTGCTAGCATAACTTTTCTAAATGCAGATTTTCCACCCAAGAAATATTTAAAGAAAGGCTCATTTCTTAATATCCTCCCTTTAAATATACATATAATGTTCCTTTAAAATGATTTCCATTGTTAAGTGTTTGCCTTTACCTCAGGTTGTGATCCCAGGTCCTAGGATTTAGCCCTGCATTGGGATCCTTGCTTAGTAGGGAGCCTGCTTCTCCCTTTCCCTCTGCCTGTCACTCCCCTTGCTTATGCTCTTTCCCTTTCTTTCTATCAAATAAATAAATAAAATCTTAAAAAATAAAAAAATAAAAATAATATGATTTCCACTAAAGTGTTCATTGGAGTGGAACTGCCTAACAGAGATTTAGGAGGAACAAAGGCAAAACAATAGTAAAATGGAGAGTTAGAGGCCAATGAAAATTAAATTCAGGTACTATAGTATAGGCTTTGCATCAGATAACTTCTGTTGTAGTATATAATAACATTTCAAGAATCTCTGCATGGACAAAAATATGGAATTCAAGCTATGTTACAAAATTTCTTTGAAACTGAATATGAAGGTTGAAATATTTTTTGTATTTATTTAATTAATACTTTGTAATTTAGCAAGAAAGGTAAATATTAAGTCAGTTCATTTGAGACTGGTAATTAAGTTATGATATTTCTATAGAGCATCACTCAGGTGCTTCTATAAAGAAAAGAATATGATGAAAAATCATTTTGCTCTATTGGTTTTCACAAATGAGTGATAACCATGCAATTGCCATATTCAATAATATATGTTATATTTTTAAAGTAGAATGTTTAAAAGTTGTATATAATCACTTGCCCTGATTTTCATAAATGATGTATCTTCAGAACCAACTTTCTCTGAGTAATTTTCCTCCAACTGGCTTTTTAACATAGAGACGATGTACGGAGGTTGAAATTCTCTTGAACTTCTTATCCTTACCCTCAATGAATAGTCCTCAAAAATGGCGAAATGGAAGTTGGATTCATGAAATTCTCTGGCACATCCTTTTAAAAAAATATTTTATTTATTTATTTAAGAGAGGGAGAGAGAGAGAGAGAGAGAGAGAGAGAGAGAGAGAGAGCACAAGCAAGAGGAAGGGACAGAAGAAGAGGAACGGATAGACTCTCTGCCGAGCAGGGAGTTGGATGCTGGCCTCAATTCCATGACCCTGGGATCATGTACTGAGCCAAATGCAGAGGCTTAACTGTCTGAGCCACCCAGGTACTCCTTTCCTTGGTATTTCTGATATTAACAACATTATGAGACCTTTTTACTTATGTAGGTGGAGTTGGGCTCTGAAGGCAGAAGAAGAGGCGCTGGGGATGAAAATATGGACATAAAGTAGAAGGAACAAGGAAATCTGGAGCCTGTGAGGGATGGGATAAGATTCTTGAGAACAAAACAGAAATTGCATCAGCCCTATGTGACCTCCAAATATGTGACCTCCAAAACTCTCTCCAAAGAGAAGACGCTGTCAGACCATGCTAAATATGCACCTAGGCCAAAAGTGAAAGAAGCTGAAGAAGGATTTGTCAGGAGCTGGAGTTGCTAGAGGATCAGCTGCTGTCCCATACCAACACAATGAGCCGAGGGATCAGGATAACATGCATATGCATATTTAAAGGAAGGCATTTAAAATTTTAAATAGGGGACTAATAATAAAAAAGATTCGCTATTTTCATTCTGGCCTCAGAATGAAAAGGAAGCAAAGGCAAGATTATAGGCAAAAAGAAAACATGTGGCTACTGTAACAATCTTGAGGAAACTAAGGCAGGAGTTCTAGAAATAAGACACAGAGTAGGGAACAGAACCAAGAGATGTTTAAGAGTTAAATGAGTTATTTTTTGATGACTGAGTGTTTATGGATAGTGGGGAAAGAGGAAAGCTTACAAGGAGTCCCAGGTTTTTTACTTAAAGAACTAGAAAATGAACTGGACTTAGAATCTAGGAGGCAGGCCTGGAAAGAAATATAACTAGCTCAGTTAGGAATCTTGAGTTTACTGTTCCAACTGAATATCCTTATGTAATTAGAAAAATTGGAGAGGGACTGAGGTTAAGGATGAGGAAAATAAAAATGCTTATGAGATTAATTTTTCCCTTCAAAATAAAAATAGTTTTACTGACTCTCATGGTGGAAGAATGTATTTTCTTCAAACTTATGTGCTTTGATTGTTTAGAACTGTGTCACTACTCTTATCCTCTAAATCTTAGTATCTTGCCATTTTAGAAGATTGGTCCTATTATTAGATTGAGAGCTGTATGTCAAAGATAAGTAGGCTAATATGATGGCAGTTTGCTTATCCCTTGTTTGGGTATGCAAAGTCATTGCAACTGAAGCAATGGAAGCAGGTGATAATGTCTGACAGGGGCAAGAAACAAATGATGCCAAAGAAGAGAGTTACAAAAGTCATAAGAAGATAAGGTTTTAATAAGGAAGTGGCTGTCAATAGCTCTAAAGCTGTAAGGTTTAACAAAGGTGAAGATGTAAAGTATGCAAGTTATTCACACTTAAGTTCACAATTCGTTCATTTGTTCAATGTGTTCATTAAGAAGTCAAGTGTGTATTTGAGACATTTTAGCAGAATGATAGACTGCTGTCAGATCATCTCTTAACAGAGGGGATTGGCTAGAGAGAGAAACAAAGAGGGCTTAGCTAAATAGGTTATTATTAGCTAATAACTATATAGGATTTATTAGCTCAATCCCTACATAGGAATATAAGGAAGTGAGGGAAATTTATTTTTCTGAGTTTAGAGAACCCATAAACACTTGTGGTAAAGGAGGCAATAGAGGAGGAGATTTTGAAGGTACAGGAAGGATATGTCATTTACATCTAGCAACATTTAAATGTACTAACATTGAAAAAGTACTTTTGAGGTTCTTCCCTTCTATACAACCCAGATACACAGATTCACTTAAAAGTAATGACCCCATTTGGGGTGCCTGGGTGGCTCAGTTGGTTAAGCGACTGCCTTCGGCTCAGGTCATGATCCTGGAGACCTGGGATCGAGCCCCACATTGGGCTCCCTGCTCGGCGGGAAGCCTGCTTCTCCCTCTCTCACTCCCCCTGCTTGTGTTCCCTCTCTAGCTGTGTTTCTCTCTGTCAAATAAATAAAATCTTAAAAAAAAAAAAAAGTAATGACCCCATTTGAAAAGCCAAATCTTCCTGGGGCACCTGGGTGGCTCAGTGGGTTGTGTCTGACTGTTGGCTGTAGCTCAGGTCATGATTTCATAGTTTTTGAGATTAAGCCCCAGGAGACTGCTTGAAGATTCTCTCCCTCCACATACCCCCTCCTGCTCTCTCTCTTTCTCTCTCTCTCTCTCTCTCTCTCTCAAATAAATAAATACATATTTTTTAAAAAAGCCAAATCTTTCTGAAGCAATAACTCATACTTTGAATTAACTAAACAAGGAAGGCATTAGACTGAAGTGATTCTAAAGCTTTAGCAGCCAATGTAAGCAAACACAAACCTAAGATGGTAAATGCATCAAGATTAATAAACCAAAACCTAAAGACAGCCAGTCACAGTCAACCAGCCTTTACCAAATAAAGCAAAGGCTTAGCTATAACCCATCAAATAATTGCCTTGCTTTGCTTCTACTTCTTTTCTATAAAAGCCTTCTAACTCCCATAGGCAGAACTCTCATAATCACTTTGGTGCTGTCTGGCTCCACTTGATTTTTCTTCAAAATATTAACATTTTGAATGTGCCCCAGTTTATCTTTTAACGTCCCAGATAAATATATTTTCCAAAACCATTGCCATTTTCTCTCTGAATTTTATTTTCTCTTCCTCTCTATCTGGTCATTTCTCTCTCTCCTCCCTGAGATCTCTGGATCCTATCAGTATGAGATCAGGCCCTCTCTCTTTTTTAGTGATAACCATGTAAGAAACAAAATAAAATAGGGTGCCTGGATGGCTCAGTATGTTGAGGCCTCTGCCTTCTGCTCAGGTCATGATCTCAGGGTCCTGGGATCTAGACCCACATCAGGCTCTCTGCTCAGCAGGGAGCCTGCTTCCTCCTCTCTCTCTGCCTGCTTCTCTGCCTACTTGTGATCTCTCTCTGTCAAATAAATTTTTAAAAAATCTTAAAAGAATAAAATAAAATAAAATAAAGGGCAGACACAAAGCTTTTGAAGTACACCAGATTCTAAAAGATAAAACTCATGTGATTTACCATTTTGAAAAAATGAAATACTTGCAGATGTTAGATATTTAGATGCTTTTAAACCAAAGAAAAAGTAGGATTCTGATTTAAAAGCACTTTTGGTGAGCTAATTGTTTTATTGATGCACGAGGAAATGACTGTCACTTTTCTAATCTACATTTGAATAGTCACAGTGGAGCTCCAATCCTTGCCATTCAAAATCTGAGGCATGGGCATTTTCCCTCTGCTTTTTAACATTTTCTCAATTCAAATTTTCCCATACTCATCTTTACTATTAACAGACTTCAGTATTTTAGAAATGTACAGTTGCATGGAACCCTAATGAAATTAAAAACAAGCAACTTTAGTTAAAATTATGTGGCTATTTCAATATTTAATAGTTTCATGGCAATGTTTCTAAGTCATTCTTTGCTTTTCCTCAACTGTAACTTTTTGAGGCAACGAGGAATGCTACTGAATGCAAATAGATGTACACTTCACCTCTCTTTCCCAATATGACCCCAATCAACTAATTATTTTCTGGTAAAATCTTGTTGCAAATGTTTAAGCCTGGAATATTTCCAGCCTACTGGAGCTAGACCCATGTCAAATAAAGGGCATTTTATATTCTGAAACAAAATTACAAACAAGTTCTGGCTCCTTTTACCCATGTCAAGTATCTAAATAAATGAGAGAATCTTATTACACTTTTATTAATGAGCATGGTGTAGATGTTACTATATTAATTGAAAAACCAGTTTGTTTTCCTCTTTTTCTTAAAAAAAGTACATCTTAAATATGTACAATTTTTTGTAACACAATTCCAGTGTTATAATATTATCAAGTAATGGGAAAAGCAAGTTTTCTGTAGATTTACAGATTTTGATAGATTTGTTTTTAAGCTAACATTCAATAGAATTAATTTCCTGGTGGCACAAGATCGACAAGGCATCACAGTACTCCAGTTGGATGATTTACTTGGATCATTATGTTACAAACTTAATAGAACAGTGGAGAAGAGACATATTAGGTTTGGGATTAATAGAGAAATTAACATATCTGGACTAATTATTTAATAAATGTGTTTGATCAGTCAAGATTTAGTTTTGAAACTCTTGACTGCATTATACAGTCTCTTTAGCCCTTCTATTGCTCAGTGTTAGCTGAGGAAATAATTTTGAAGTCCTTTTTACCACATTAAAATGTAGTATATAGCATTATGAATTATGTGCTTACTATATCATGTAAGAGTAACAAACCATTTCAGAATGGCTAGAACATTTTCTCAATGTTAAAATAAAATAGAGTACTTTAGTCTTTGGATTTCTTTTGTGTAATTGCTAAAATTTATGTGTATTCACATGATATTTAAAAATTGGAAATCAAGTAGTCAATTTATCTTTTTGAAATATACCTATTCATCTTTTTGAAATATTGAAATATGCTTAAGGTCATGAAGAATAAATTAAAGTAGTACTAACTACAATTTATTTAATAATGACCATGTGCCATTCAAAATCCCAAGTGTTTTGTATGTATTAACTTATTCAGGGTTCACAGGGTCATATGAAACAAGTACTGTTGTTACCTAGGGAGAATGAAATTGAGACCCACAGAAGTAATTTCTCCAAGATCACACAGCAACCTATTGGTAAATTGAGGATTCTAGCCACAAATTCTAGCCCTAGAGTTTGCATTCAACTGCTTTGGTTCTGGTCTTGAAGTCCATGTATTCTTTTGTTATTACTGTTTTGTGTCTTTGCTTATTTGTTTTTTCTTTTTTCTTTGTTTGCCTGTCAGATATGCTTAGCAAATAACTTCTGTTTAGGTCATACAAATTTTATTGAACAATATGTGTCAGGCGGTGAACAGGGCAACAGGATTATTAAAATGAACAAGACAGTCGTTTCCTTTGAGATGCTTAAAGTCCAATCAAGGAACCAGACTTTTTAAAAAGTATTTTAAATGTGAGTATTAACATTATCAGTATCATCATAAACTAATATTTTATAAAGAAATAGTATGCTCATTACTCAGCATTCAGAGTGTAAAAAATGCTATCACCCTTTCCTTTATTTATTTCCTTATTTATTCATTCATTCTTCCCCTAAACATTCATCCAAATGTTTGTTGAGCTCATACTTTGTGCTAAACACTTCTAAGCGTTTGAAAAATCAAGTAAATGAAATAAAACCATTTCCTTAGAAGCCTAACAAAGCAGTGGAGAAGAGAGATTTTAAATAAATAATCACACCCTGGGACACTTGGGTGGCTTAGTCAGTTAAGCCTCCAACTCTTCATTTTGGCTCAGGTCATGATCTCATGGTTGTGGAATGAAATCTCACCTTAGGCCCTGTGCTTAGTGCACAGTCTGCTTGTCTCTCTCTGTCCCTTCCCCTGCTCACACTCCTCTCTATTTCCTAAATAAATAAACAAAATCTTTAAAAAAATCACACTCAACTAAATATATACAACTTGTAAATATATACTTGGAGTAAAGAGTAAATAATATCATGAGGAAGTATGACAAAGTGACTTGATTTACATTGAAAGTTCAGGCAAGGGTGCCTGGGTGGCTCAGTAAGTTAAGGCCTCTGCCTTCAGCTCAGGTCATGATCTTAGGGTCCTGGGATCAAGGCCCGCATCAGGCTCTCTACTTGGCGGGGAGCCTGCGTCCTCCTCTCTCTCTGCCTGCCTCTCTACCTACTTTTGATCTCTCTCTCTGTCAAATAAATAAGATCTTTAAAAAAATTAAAAAGAAAAAAAAAGAAAGTTCAGGCAAGGTTTTTCTAAGGAAGTGAATGTAAGCATAGCACTAAAGATGTATAATAGCTGATCCATCAAAAATTTGGTTGTTAACAGATGGTATGATTTATAACTGTATCCATCTACATGTATAAATTTATAAATGCAACATAAGGCCTCATTTGGTAAGGTTCAAATGAGAGATATAGAATTGGTATCCAACTTTGGGGTTGTTTGACCTTGAAATTCACCACCAGCAAAAACCTACAATCCAACATCAAACTGCCAACTTTTTATTTCATAGAAGAATGTCA
Organism: Spilogale gracilis; assembly: GCA_004023965.1. Classification (NCBI taxonomy): domain Eukaryota; kingdom Metazoa; phylum Chordata; class Mammalia; order Carnivora; family Mephitidae; genus Spilogale; species Spilogale gracilis. Next base: position 46,760 of record PITA01007147.1, read on the forward strand.
TTTAGAAACAGTGACAGAAATAATATCTGTAATTATCCTTATTTCCAAAGAGAATTTTAAGACTAAAAATGGAGGCACCATAAAATTAAGACTACTTCCTAAAAAAGTAAATAAATTTTTCTTTATCTTTTCCCTCATTTCATGAAGAAGCAACAAATTTTGATTAGGATCTGGAAATCACTGGACTATAGAAAATTCTGCTTCCTTGATGTGTTTGCAAGCAGACTGGATTTGGATAATGAAATGTATCCTTTCAAAGATGTAGCAACCAAGAGGACCAAACCGGCCTGGGACATTGAACAGAAAAGTAGGATTTGAGATAAGACTTGAATCAGAATAAGAATCACACAAAATGTCAAGTATACTTGAAAACTCAGTGCACATGAGAACTGATAAAGTCTAAAATGTTGCACTTAGTGTCTCGGTCTTCCAAGTCTCCTAAAATGTGAAAACATATTCATATACAGACAGTCACACAGACATCTCTCTACACACACACACACACACACACACACACACACACACACACACACAAATATACATATATACATAACATTAAATGTTAAATTTATACATTCTGATTGGCTTTGGGTCTTCCCTGAATCATTTTACTCCTCTACACTCATAGCCTGACAAACCGTGCACCTGCTTAACTGGGCTAAGTGCCAGAAAAAAAAAATCAGGAAAATTAATTTCCAAGAGCTGTAGATAAATGACACACCTCATTAGAAAATCTATTTAAAAGGCACATCAGGAGATGTCTGCAAGACTTTCATAAGAAATTGATGCTTCCTACCATCATGTCCTTGCTGGCTTTCTCCTCAGATTACTGATCTTCCTTCCCGGTAATAAGATTCAAATTCAAGTTATGCTTAATGAGTGCCTCCTATGTGCCAGGCACGTATGTTTTACATAGATTATCTTATCTAATTCTTACAAAATTGTTTTGAAATAAGTATGTAGAATGCATGCAAAGATTACCAAATATGCTTCTTTGAGACCTCCTGATATAGCTATATAATGACTTTTCTTTCTTATGGATAAGGATGCTAATAAATTATGACCTTTGTTCTTAAGCAAGAAAAGCCAAGAGTTACTACAATTTATTCCTGTATCTTCTGACCTAGAGGAAAATCATTACTATCCACTAATGCCTGGGTTTTTAGTGATCTCTTTAGAAATCTTATTTTTTGTCTTTATTGTTTAGAGGGAAAAAGTTGTCTCTTTATAAATAAGGCAAATAAGTTTGTAAGGAATTTCAACCAAAGCCCACAAATTCTGATCCTTTAAGAGTTATTAAATCATCAGGACACTCTTCTGTTTTCCAAAAGAACTTCCTGGCTGAGTCTGCAAAAGCTTGGGGGCAAGGCCTCTAGCAGCCTTTATGATCCTCTGGCCTCAGTTAATAAAAAAGCAATGTTGCCCTCCATTAACCATTTACCCCCGAACTTGGCCTTTCTGAAGACTCTCTTCTTCCAGGAAAAAAGTAAAGGCAAGATGGATCATAACTGGGTGATCAGAATCTTGGCTTCTGCCTATTGTCCTGAGGTAAGTATTAACAGCTCTCATTTTTACTCTCACGTGTCCTGTTCTAGGTAAGTTATATAGAATCACCGTATGTGATGGCTTTGTATGCTCTTAAATCACTACATTGGAACTACTACATTTTCCAGAATTCCCTATGTATAAGGTCTAGGTAACAGTTGGGCACAAGAGAAATTTGCATGAGCTTTAAAAGGCCAAACAGAAGTATTAGCCATTATTTATTCTTTGAAGGTTGGTGCAGGGCAGGTGCTGTTGCAGCTTATGCACATTATCACCCATATGCTGGCTGACCTTGACAGGTGGCAGCGGCAGGCCGTATGTTCTCCAGTTCCCACTAGACCGCCTCCTTCAGCATCCCCAGATCCTGGCCAGGTGCTTATGCAGTTCTGTAGTGGAAGGCACCAATTTATCTTGAGCTCACTCACATCATCGTAATGTGAGAGGGTGAGAGTCAAATAAGGGTTCGTTTGTCCTCGTCAATTCTATTTTATCCAGTTTCCCCTGTTCTATTTCCATCTGCCCTTTTCAGTGACAGAGCTCAGGACATGCTTCCCCAAATACAGCACCTTGGCATATTGAGTGTTTTCAGCTGGAAGAATTTGAGAAATGACATGTGCAAGAAGGACTTTCTGACCTTCCCCTGAAGCAGGTTGTAAAACTCTCATGAGGAAGGTGTCCTCCCTAAACCCAGAGGAAAGAAATATCCTTATTTCCAAGATGCCCAGAGGAATATGAATGAGCAGGCCTTGCTGTTTCCCTCAATTTATGACACTTAGCTCATACTCCTTTGGTCCTGTCACATTTTCCCCCACTTTCCCCTTTTTATTAAACCTAGCATAAAAATGCTTGGGCTTAACCACTTCTTAAGGGCTTCCTTTCTTTATGAAGGCTCCTGTGTCTCATAAAACTTACATTAAATAAAGTTGAATGGTGTTCACTTGAAAAGGGTATTTTTCCTCTCCTACGCCAACTTCCACTACTAACCCATGACCTCATGTCAGATATACTTCAACAGCCCTACCTATACTGCTCATCAGCTCTTATGAATGCAGTAGCCACACTCCAAATCTTCTATTCTATGTCACTCATAGTGACTCTACCCCGATCAAATTCTGACAGATACACCATATTATTTTTGGACAGTGTTTGAATTTTATTTTTAGGGAGAAATGAAAGGTAGGTGGAATGTGGAATCTCTTTTCTAGTGTCTGGTTTTGGTGTTTCTTTTTGTTTGTTGATTGATGTCTTAAAATTTGTCTCATTTGATAGGAAGAGCAAAGTCACAAATTTTGCCGACCAGAAAGCAAGGTGCTACTCCCATTTGACTTGTGGGTTATAGAGTTGTCAGTGCACTCAACTCTTCTGAAAGAAGTACCTAAAAACCAATGTCACAATTGTCTCACAGGTGGATTATCTGGGCAAAGCAAAGCAAATTGAGAGAATTAGGAAGCATGCAGGTTGCCTAGAAGAGAAACATTCTTTTCAATCCAGTACAGTATTTACTTATGAAAATAGATTTTCTTTTCTCTATGAACAAATTCTTAATGCCTTAAAGTGTTTACCTACTTTTCTAAAGTGCTGGAGAGTAAGTTAGAGCCCAGGGACAGCTGCCCCGTCTGGTCTTCAGAGCTATTTTTATATAAAAAATCTATTATCACTAGCCTTGTATTAACAATACATATTTCAAAGATATCATATAGTACAAGAGATTCATCGTAATATAATATTAATCATAAATATTTGAAATGTTTCAGTTAAAAATAACATTATAACATAAGAATACCATTTACATTTTGACACTCTTCTTGAAGCAAATGATTTTTTTCTGTGAAGAATCAACATAAAAAAAGGTATGATAAAATTTACTAAAAGGAGAAAAGAAATTAAAATTTTAATATGAATGTAAATACCCCATGGAGCCAATGGTTAATATGTTACAAATTTTAAGCTGTAATTATACAGTCTTTGAACTTATATTATTTTGGTTTCAGAAATTGTACATTCAAACCAGAATGAACAAAAAGTATTTGAACTTCTTATTTGAAGAAGTTATATATTTGTTCTTTAGAATTTCAGCTTTGTGATTTTTTTTCATTTTGATTTCATTGGAAAATTTTCTTTCTAAATGTGGTCTCATGATACCAATTATCCTAATACATCATCTTTTTTTTTTTAAGATTTTATGTATTTATCTAACAGCGAGAAACACAGAGAGAGAGGGAACACAAGCAAGGGGAGTGAGAGAGGGAGAAGCAGGCTTCCAGCTGAGCAGGGAACCTGATGCAGGGCGATCCCGGGACTCTAAGATCATGACCTGAGCCGAAGGGAGACACTTAACAACTGAGTCACCCAGGCGCCCCTCCAATACATCATCTTCCTTTTTGCACCTATTGTAATTACAATAATTTTTTCAGCTAGAATATTGGGTGTCATTTCCTTTTACCTGAGTATTTATCTAAAGATGTATAGCTTGGAGAAATAATTTTTTGAGAGTAGGATAAGAGGTAGTCAGCCTTCAAAGTGTCCCCCAGTGATCATTGCCTGCTGGTATTCACACCATTATGTAGTTTGTTAGGACAACAAATAGGGCTGACCTGCATAACCAAAAGGATTTTGCAGAACCGATGGTATGTGATGTTCAAGTCTAGGCCATAAGAGGTTTTGTGGGTTTTGCCTTGTTCTCTCTTGGATCTGAGAGCAGTCAGTTGCCATGTTGTGAAGACACACCAGCATTAACTTGACAGCCAAATGAATGAGACATATTGCCAATGGTTCCACTACCACAGAAAATCTTTCAGATGTCTACAGCTCCAGCCAACTTCCTTACTGCAGCCTTAAGATCTACCCAAAGCCTCTCCCAAATTCCTGACCTGAAAACACTGGCATAATAAACATGTATTATTGTTTTAAACCACTTATTTTTGAAGTAATTTATTATGTAGCAATGGATGACCATTATAAAATATGACTAGTAACATTTCATCTTATATTTTATTATCTTTTAATTCTGATGTTATTAAATGTATTTATTAATTTTTAAAGTTGGCCAAGAAAATGGATGAAATAAAAATTTTATGATATTTTTTCTTCATAATGTAAAAGGTTATTTCAAGGTCAAATGTCAACATTATGTATCCTCTAAGAAATGTTTAGCAGAAAACTTACTGCATGACAGGCATTTGTGTACGGAGATGAATAAGACAGTCCCTTCCTCAGATAAATTTAAGTTTCTGAGTGAAACAGATAAGTAAAGAGCTACTGATAGTACAGTGTGTTAACTGCTGTTAATACAACTACCCATAAGGTACTAAGAGAGTGAAAGCACAGTGCAGTGAATTTTTCTTAGGAAGTCTGAGAATGTTTCACCAAAAAAGGGAGTAAGTCTTGAAGGATGATTTCATCGAGAAAATGAAGGAATGAATCTCTACTAATGATACTAATATTTATACAGTGCTTGTAATAAAGCACGTTTTGTTCTAAGCACTTCAAATATATTAATTTATATAATTCTCTTAACAATTTTATTACATAGGTACTATTATTGTCCCCACTTTATAGATGATGAAACTGAGGCAAAGAGAGGCTAAATGATTTATCCAATATCACACAGGTAGGAAGTTGTAAGATCTAGTTTTAATACCAGGGTAATCCAGCACAAGAGTTCACATTTTTAACTAATTTACCATACTTTCTGGTCAGGGAGTAGGGTAGAGAAAGGATGGTAGGAGCAGAGGCAAAGAAGAGTGAGAATATATGTGTTCTTAGGGAAAGAAAGCAGGGAAAAGCAATAATAAGGATGACTGGAAAACAGGTTGCATGAGCTGAATTACAAGATGAAAAGAGAAAGCTAAGCCAAGGACTTGAGTTTCATGCCAAAGAATTTGTACTTTGGCAATAGGAAATACTTGGTGAAATTCATGTTTTATGAAGATACCTTTGGAGCAAGAGTAAAGGAAAGGCAGGGGATGAGGGAGACAAGAAGAAATTGCATTAGTGCCCTCAACAGAGAATCTGACAGAGTCTGAAATGTAATAATGGAGACAGTGGAAACCAGAGAAGGGAGGGGATTCATGAGACATATGAGAGTTAGCTGGCATCCAGCGTGGTGATTGGTCATGGCCAGCAGATTTAAAAGATGACTTGCAGGTTTCTTTTTGTGGGGAATGGATAGGTCTTTTTGTGGGGAATGGATTAGGTTGCTAAAAAATATAGGAAACTGGTAGAGGAGGCCTCACACAGAAGATGTGCCTAATAAACACTCCCTGAAAGAAGAAATGAAGTAGCAGTAAAACATAGAGGCTATTTTTGCCCCTGGGAGATGAAATGCCAGTAACATAGGAGTTATCAATAACTCTTAATTACAGTAGTTCAAGGAAACTCTACCCTGGATTGTAAGTGTGTCTTACATTTAAGTAATCTAATCTGGAAGTCTAATTATAGGTAGCTGCTCATTTTAATAATTAAAAACAAATTCCTTGCAACAGTAATTTCTGTGGTGTACTATTAAATTATTAACTTTATAAATATGATATGTATAAGCAAATGTTAAATTATATCTATTGTAAAACTTAAAGAATTGTATTGTACAATCATATTTGGTTCTCAAATGTAAATGAATGAAATTCTAGGAAAGAAAAGAATGGACAAAATATCACCATTCATATATGCTCAAGGGAAATAAAATCATCTAGAATCATGAAACCAAGTTTTCACCTAAAACTCTAGGTCATAATTTTCTATTACAGGCATTTCAATTATATATCCTTTTAAAAGCCTCCATTACACATTATACACAAAGTATTACTTATTTACAGAAGAGGTTCACAGTTTGGAATAGTGTTTTTCTTTCACTGATGTCATGGGACTTATCTCTACCTGATAGATAATGTTCACTTTAGCACAGCTACTGATAGTACTTCAGGAGGAATCATCTCAATCACACCACCATGTCAGTAAACACAAATGTTCCCATTCTATGAATGTGTAATATTTATACTTATATTTTTTTAATGTAGCCATTATTTGGCACATATAGTAGGTTCTTGGTAAATGATTGTTGAATGAGTATAATACAACAATAAGAAGCAGAGGATCTCTTGACTGTACAGAATGCAATTTAGGTATTTAGAGTCATACTGATTCCACTCCCACTGGAGAAAGAAAATGGGAAATGGGGGTTGGGGTGAATGGTACAAGTATATAGGAGCTTAATGAAATGGTTTTGCTTGTGGTAAAAAGCATAAATTTATTCATCTATTTATTTAATATTCATTATACACCTGACTGAGTCCTTCCCTCAAGGAACTCAGAGTCAATAGAGCACATCAAATGTGGAAATAGACAGATATAATTTAAAAGTGTTAAAATACCTTGAACAAAGAGTGAAACATTATACTCAAAGATTGAATATGCCATAATGAAAATCTGTGTTTTCTGACTTGCATTATTCCTGTTTTACTCCAAACCCATAAGAACACATGGCCACTCAAGATGTAGTATCTCATTACAAGTAATTCTGGGAAAATCCTTTTCACACTCTTTATTTTCAGGAACTCAAAATAGGATGTTTTGATGGGAGGGGCAAGAAGAATGTCTGGAAAGGAAGCTTGGAGCCAGATGGTAGAGGGACTTAAAAATGCTTTACACAATTTCCCACTTGTCCAAAAGTTTTTTATTTGGTTTGGTTTGGTTTTTAACTGATAAAGTCTCTGTTCCCAAAACGAATCTTCACCAAACTTTTTAATCATAATCTTCATGGAATTGTAACCTTCAGCTTGTGTTCGGCATTACAAATATGGAAATATATTTTGTCTGAAATTGCTGATTACAACAGGCAAAGAAGAATAGAAGGAAATGGGGAAGAAAGAAAATACACTTCGCTGACACGGCCTGCCTGTTGGAGGGAACTTTATTTCTCACAGGAAGATGAGATGAAAAGAAACAAAGACGGGAGGGAAGAACATTGATTCTTTTCTTCTAAAATCCACATTTCAGGGATCTTACCTGAAAAGTTTTTGTAATCCACTAGATCAAACATAACAACAGCAACAGCTGACCATGTGATTATGAGAGCGATGACCAGAAGCCAGGCTGCTGGGGAGCTGAATGTCGTCACTATGTCCTCTGTGACCGTCCTCTTCAGCACTTTTCCAGGCGATCTGGGCACAGATCCATTTTTGCTGTCGATCACTGTTGTGGTTGTAGATGCATTTCCTAATCAAACAGTCAGAAAGAGAAATTACAATTTAGAACTTCATGTCAAATGTTTATGACCAAAAAACCACACAGATTAAATAAGTATATTTAAGTTGTCTGCACCATTGTGTATAGTGGAGCACAGCTCCTCACTGGCAGGGTCACACTCTCTGCCCACTTCCGAGTATTTACCTCCGCTCTGAAAGCCACATGCCCTAGTGGTTAACATTCTTCTTCTCCTAAAAATTGCTGTAATAATACTGTGGGAGCCACAAACTTTGTCATCACCTTCAATCATTTTTACTTCTTCCTTATAACTTCCTATATCTACTACCATCAAAAGCAATGGGTTTTTTGATCAAGTTCTTTTTTAACACCTTTTTCCTTTATTTGGGTTCATATGTCAATTCTGAATGCAAGCAATACTGTTTCCTCTGGTGGAGAAACAAAATCAATGATAAAGTACTTCAAATGGATGAAATCCTTTTTGGATATCCAGGTTTAACTGTGCCATTGATCCTTCTATTGATGCCGTTCATTTTCATTTGTGAAGGGGCACAGATCTAAGTGAGCTTCTGTGGAAAGATGTTGGAAAATCTACATACAGTAAAAATTTTTATTCTTGCTTTCAAAGGTCTACATGTTTATGTGAGAAGATTCAAAAAATATTTAAAAATAGCAAAATAAATAGATAAATAATCATTTTTAATCTCATGACCCAGAAACAATTGTTAACATGTTGTTCTACTTATATATACTTTTCTGTGCATACATATAAATATATAAATATGTGTTTTTTTTAATATTTTATTTATTTGACAGAGAGAAACACAGCTAGAGAAGGAACACAAACAGTGGGAGTGAGAGAGGGAGAAGCAGGCTTCCCGCTGAGTAGGCACCCCAATGCGGGGCTCGATCCCCGGTCTTCAGGACCATGACCTGATTATATAAAGGCAGAGGCTTAACCACTGAGCCACCCAGGCACCCCCGTTTTACTTGTTTTTGAAGTCATCATCACTCTTTCCTTTATGTTTGTACTAGGCGATATATAATAAACATGCTCTCTTGCTGTATGTGTTCCATAAAATACTAAAGTGATGTGGCACTCCATGGCTATACATAATTTAGTCAAAAAAATTTCTACCTTGAGACATACAAAATTTTTCTCAGAACATTCATAATTTTTTATGTTAGAATTTCTTAAATATAGAATTTCTTGGACAAATAACATCACTCTTACATCTTACGAGAGTATACATATGTATTTGAGAATTAGTGTATTTTTGATTTTTTATGTGCTGGGAGTCTCTATTTTCTTATCCTTAACAATACTGGGTATTACCCATGTTCAAACTATTTGCAATCACATAGAAGGAAAATTCTGCTTCATTTGTAATTCTTTGATTACTAGAGATGAACTTTTTGTATACTTGTTTTCCCTTTATATGTTTTATCTTGTGAAATTTTCTGTTTGCTTTCCTATAATCTACCCCCATTTGATGGTTTAAGAAACTATATATACATATACATGTACCCAATCATATGTATGTATATATTTTATATACATATATGTGTATATGCAAACATCTGTGTGTATGCATGTATATCTATTTATACATATCAATACACTTATACTCATTGCGAGACTATAGATATGTATGGATATACACAGACACACACATGATAGCAAAATTTTATCTGATTTTATGTTGCAATTTTCCCCTCAACTGTTTATCTCTTTTTTTTTTTTTGAGATTTATTTTATTTATTTGAAGAGAATGAGGGTGTATGAGGGTGTAAGCCAGGGTGGGGAGGGGTGGCGGGAGAGGGAGGGAGAAACTGAAGCAGACTCCACATTGAATGTGGAGCCTGATATAGGGCTTGATCTCACCACCCTGAGATCACAACCTATGCTGAAACCAAGAGTAGATGCTTAACCGACTGTGCCACCAAGGCGCCCCTACTGCTTACTTTTTGTGGTGTTCTTATATACAGAGGAACCACTTAAAAGTTTTGTAACATTTTCATTTTATTCCTGCAAAGTTGTTGCTTTTGTATGATTGGCAAGGCCCTCTCAATGGAGCCTAGACATATCTGATTATACTGACAATCCTGGACTCATAGAAAGTTAACTCAAGGGGTAACTTAGAAATCATCTGAAACTGTGTCATGTTACAGTAAAGGACAATTCGAAACCAACAAGAATATTCAAGTGACTCTCATAGTATTTTCAATCCCAAATTATACAGATATGTATGTATTGAATCCTAAAGACAAAAAAATATCTCTAACAATTCACAGTTTAACAATATATTTCATGTGTTTCAAGTATGGGTCACATTATTGATAATAATTTAAGAATTGCATATCAAAAAAGGAAATTTTTTATTAATCACCTTCTAATATACACAATTAACTATTTTCTTTTTTCTTTTTCTTTTTCTTTGAGAAAGGGAATGGGAGGGGGTCAGGGACAATGGGAAAGGGAGAGACATAATTTTAAAGAAGGTTCATACCCAGTGCAGAGTCAGATGGGGCTCGATCATGACCTGAGCCAAAATCAAGAGTCTGATGCTTAAACAACTGAGCCACACAGGCACCCCCACATGAACCATTTTCAATTTTAGTTTTTATCTCTAAATTACATCTCAAGCTAAAAAAACAAACTCCAAATTTTCATACTCCTTTGACACTTTGCACAAAATAAATTTCACCAAACTGGAAAGGTTACTTGTAGCTACTTTTAGAATGTGCTAAATAATAGCTGAAAGGTTTTAGTATTTTCAGACTGAAGGGAATTGTTTGTATTCCTTGAAGGCCTCAGAGTGGAATTAAAGTGTTCCTTTCAATCTTTCAACCTCTTTCTCTACATTGCACAATTCTTCCTTTCAGTTAAGTGTAACTTTTTCATGAAAACAGTAAAGTAAAACAGGTCTGCCACAGGTTTCATAGACAAGAGAGACTGGGATTAACTTCCTGGTTAGACGGTCAAGGTCACTGCTGCTCCTCACTTCTGAGTGAAAAACCTCTATATCTGAGGAATGAGAGACTCGACTTACAGGTTTATGATGGTGAAGAAATAACTCATGCCAACTTCTTGGAAAATCTCCTGCTACATTGAATCATTCAATAAATGGCAACACAACAGCTTCTGAACTGTATCTTCATTATTATCAACATCACCATCACCATTATTCCTACTGCCACCTCTGTGGCTAGTACAACCATTACTAAAATGGTAAAGAAAGACCAGAAGGGAAAGATTAACTTCAGAAACTCTGACAGAAATTGAAAGATTAATTCTTCAGTAAACACAGGCATTTGTTTTCATCTAATATGTATGTTAGGCTAGGATATTTTTAGGGAGTCAAAATGGGATGTTATGACTCCTTTAGTGACTTTCTTAATTAACTAATTTACCTTTTGTGATACATAAGAAGGACACAGACTGTAATTTATTTATATTAATGGAGACTGTTTTGCCCCATTAACAAATCAAGAGAGATGATCTATAACAAAGTTATTTTGTTACAATCCAAATGTTTACAGTGTCAAGGGATTTGTTAAATGAGAAAGACAAATTTTGAATCTTCCAACAGCTGTGTACACAGGGTGCTTAGAGTTTGAATCCAGTTCATATGAAAACTTTTAGTTATTGGGGGAAGAAATGAAAATACTACATGCAAATTAAGTGCTCTAGTTACTAAAGTGTTACTTGTTAAATGTGTTTCTTTACCAATAAATAGTACTATCTTTCTCTTGATAAAAATAAGTGCCATAAAATCCTATCACTGATGAGGAAAAAGAAAATCAAATACATTCAAGTGTATATATTAGTAGATATTAATAATAACCAAACATAACTAATACAAGCATTTTTAGGTGACAATAGTAAATCTCGCCTCATATTTTTAAGAGATTAAAAAGCTGATGAGGAGATCAGTGGTAAATAAATTAATTAAGATTTTGAAATGATTTTAGGTAGAAATTAACAATAGCATCAACGAATCTCCTTTCTTTTCTGAAAATCTATGTGAATACATATTGCAAGTTCATGAACTCAATTTATCTGAAATGATAGCAAGATGGAAGAATACCTTTAAAAAACAGATTTCACAGACTGTACTTGGAATGGATCGCAAAGAAGGAAAAATTAGAACAAACTCATATCATATCCTTTCATTGATTTTTGTGCCAAATTCCCATCACTTCTAATGGCAGTTCTGAAAATGGATGAAGGATAGGAGTACTTCAAAGTGCAATTTAAGATCCAAGTGGGGCTACAAGTGAATCAAACCTTTGGAATAATGATTTGCAGGAGAGTAAGTGAATTACAAGTGTTTAGGAGAGGCCACCTGAAAGTTGATATGTTGCTAATCTCCAGTTTTTTAACCTTGGAAGACTTCCGACTATTGCTACATGGAGAACATCAGAAGAATTGCTTTTGCACTTAAGATTCACTTCAGTGAACTGGGTATGGGAGTGTATTTCTGTAAAAATACACGTGCTTGGTATCTTGAAACCAAAAGAACACATCTGCTAGGATTTGATACAATTTAGTCACATCCTGGTCATATTTTCTTTTTTTCCTGGTCACATTTGAAAAAAAAAATTTCTAAAGGGACAAGAAATCATATAGCATGTAGCCTTTTCAGACTGGCTTCTTTCACTTAGTAATATTCATTGAAGGTTTGAAATGATTTCTATACATTTTTTTTCTTTTTTTATCAGAAAAATGAGAAACCATATAAATTCAGAAAGCAATGAAAGTTCAGTGTTAAAATGAGATCTTTCGTATCTAAAATAACTGATATTACTATGAATCCCAAATTTTATTTCACCTTATAATCTTGCCAAAACAATTATGGTATTTTTTTTTTAAATGGATGAAAATGTTAACACTAAATGACTTTTCAAATTTTTTTCCTATGTGTTTTTGTCTTCATATCCTCAAAATTTCCATTTAAAAATTAAGACTCAAAGATGTTAAAAATATATTCTGCATATCCAACTCAGAAGGCAAAACTATAAGTAATTTGAAAGTAATTTAAAGGTTATATTGCTTACGGAAAATTATGTGCTTCCTTTGTTATGGAAACATACTAAACTGTACCTTTCATTTTCCATTCAAATTTACTGCAGAAGCCACCCAGAGCCAAGAGAAATAAAATTGAGGGGGAAATAAATTGTCTTCTCTGACAGCTGGTCAAGATAAATGTGAAGAACAGAATGTGTAATCTGATTTATTTAATGTTTGAGAAGTACTTTGAAGATGACAAGAGCTAGTTATTGATATGGTGGAAAAAATGAGAGGTAAATATTACTGAGAAATTCGACATTGGCAATGCTCCAGGAGAGGGGCATCTCAGAGCAGCGAGGATATGTGGCAGTATTTTCCATGCCTACTTTTTAATTCCATTCCTTCTGATTTCATACAAATTATTTTGATTGCCGGAAAGCTAGAATCAGCTTCAGAAGAAGTGGGGATCTGGCTGAAAGACCCTGTGACTCTGCCCTATAAAGTAAAATTAGGGGTTGCTTATGCAGTGATTCCAAAGACCCAGCTTCACAGTCAGGTTAGCCATCGAAGACTAGATCGCAAGCCTCTCAGAAGTCACTTAACCTCATCATGCCTTATTAATCAGATCAAACTGCCAAGTACACTTGCCTATTATTATTCCTGGAGGAAACTGGCAATGCAATCTCTTCCAGGATGCTCAGGAAAGACCCTATATTTTAGAACGGTATAAATAAAATATTACATTCTCATTACATAAAAGCATTAATTATGAATTTTGCATTTTCCTATGTGACATGGCTTGTTGAGTACTCCAATGCTGTATTTTTCCTTTGAAAATTTGAGAACAAAGGGCAGAGAACTATATACTATCAGTAACAATATAGAAATATGTATTACTCCAAAATTATATTAAGAATTTAATTCCCAATTACCAGAATGACCTTTACTATATTTAGGTGCTCCAGAAAACACATATAAATAAGAATTTTCGAGAAACTGTGCTAAAAATATCTTTTGGCAAATAAAGTTGAAAAATCATCTTTTATCAATCCTCATGTCTGCAGAATGTCTATGCATCACATAGACATCTGTGAAAATTATGTTTTTCTACAAGTATATATAAATTGAATGGAAATAGATTTTGAGAGGCAAGATAAACCATGACAATTCACAAAATCAGTCTTTGTCAAAATAATCCTAGATATTCTAATTAATATATACATATGTTTATATATTTATACATGTTTTATATATTTATATATGTTTTATATATTTATGCATTATGTAGTTGATAAACCATAAAAAATACCCCTAGAATAATTTTTAGAAAACTTCAGATTCTAGGCACTCAAAAAAAATTTATTCACTCTTTTTCAAAGTAAAAATAGCTTTGTCTCACACCAGAAACAGATCTCCTGCCAATTGCAATAAAAGCCCTCAATTGCCACCTTTTCTCCAAGATTTTTGAGATATGATCATTGAAATGATATTTCAGAGGATAATTTATCAGCCTAATCTACCTGCAGAGGTAGCCAGTATAAACTTATTTTTTCCATTAACTGACAATCCTTGCTACCTACCCCATCCCCATACTCTTCCAGCAGAAGAATTTCTTTTTCTAGTAGTGGAACTATAAAGTGAACCCTCATCTAAATCCCAGCCATAGGACTGGCTCTTTAAAAAAAGCCTGACCATTCAGAACATGCTCTTGGGCAATCAGAATCCTCCACATTTTTTTGTAAAGCTCTTGAATGACACTCTATTTCTGCTGAGGTTGGCAAGCTGGTGGGGTCTACCACTAGTCCTCTATCCCACTAGTTGGAGAGTTGGTTGCAAGATGGAAAGAGGCAGGATCCAGGTTCCACTGTGTAGGTTCACAGAGCCAGCTGTGTTTAAAGTCAGATAGATGGACTTTCTAATTTTATGGGAATATATAAACTAATTTGGTTATGTTTTTATCACCAAGCATCACAGTTTCTGAATGATGCTCTTGTTCTTGCTATGGATGTAAATCTTTTCCTTCAATGTTTGTGTTATGAAGAGTGATTGGTCAGAACAATCTAAACATCAGGTTCTTTTAAAATTATTTTCATTTTTGAAAAAAAAAACTCTTAATTCTCAAGTGGCTTCACTGTCATGGTCCTAAATAAAAAGATCTTGTGATATTTTTAAGCACAAATTCAGATACTAAGGTGCTCTAAGAAGAGCTCACTTGTGTTCTGGGTAAGTGAGAGGCAGGATCTCCCTTCCTAGGAAGTATTCCCTCATTGTGACCCACTAGTCCACTCTCCAGCTCAGTAGCTTTTACTGCAAATTAAAGTAGATATCTCTTTCTGTATTAACTTGGGTAAGCTCAGTCTTTCCCTACCTTTTAAACTTTTCATTTTCAACTTAGCATTTACTACTTTTTCTACAAATAGTAAACTAAATTTAGAGATGAAGGGCAATACTGAATACATAATTAGAATTCATTTTTTGAAACAAAATGTGTTGAACTCCTAACATATTACAGGTAAAATGCATTGTGTCTTTTACCAATCTAAAGTGGGCAAGGATTTCTGAGGAATTCCTTTATTTTTCTATTTAAGAGAACCCAAAAAAACTCCATTCTTAAAATCCAACTTCTTTTTAAGAATTTTAACTCCCTAGTGATATCTCTGTGTACTTTTGAAATAAACACCATTGTTTTTACCTGTGATTAAATACATTTTTGATAAATATAATAACATAGAATTATCCTGACCTTGGTACACTTCTTTCTATTTTTAGTTGTTCAACAAAGCTCTAAAATGAGAGTAAGTCATCTTTTAGTAGGATGTAGTACTTCAA
Source organism: Spilogale gracilis (assembly GCA_004023965.1). Taxonomy (NCBI): domain Eukaryota; kingdom Metazoa; phylum Chordata; class Mammalia; order Carnivora; family Mephitidae; genus Spilogale; species Spilogale gracilis. The sequence continues at coordinate 62,349 of PITA01007147.1, forward strand.
CACTTTTTACACAGTGAGATTCAAATTAACAATAAATGGGAAAAGCTTCTTAAGTTTTGCTAAAGGGAATCAGTTTTTAAAAAGTACCATATTAAATCACCATCTACATATAGAGGCTGTGCAGCACATATTGTCTTCTAACCAAAGAAATAAATTAAATAAAAAACAAAATAGATTTTCATGATAGACGAAAATGTTCAAATAAGACATATGTTATTGAAAGAAGGAAATGCCTATCTGTGCATCTCATAAGTGGGAAATTTAGCTGGTCAGAATAATTCCAGCTCCAACAGAGAAACAAAGACTAGTGGGATACAGAAAAAGATGAGCATTTTTTTGACTGAATAAAAAGGATATATTTACTAAATAATGTCAATAATTAGCAGACACACATTTTTTCTAGCGAGGCTATTAGAACTAGCTTCTGCAATGTTATTAAGGTTGTTGTCTCCAAAAGGTGCAACATCTGGGAGACGTTCCTGCAACCAGATCAGGCATAGTAATTGTGCAGATGAATAAAAGTGCTGACGGTCAATTTACAAATGCATGATGCTGCATCCTCTTAGTCAGTGGGACCTCCCATAATAGAATACCACAGACTGGATGTTTTAAGAGAACAGTTTGAAGGCTAGAAACTCCAGAAAACAGTGCCAACATGGTCAGATTCTGGTGACGACTCTCTTCCTGGCTTGGAGATGGCGGCCTTCTCACTGTGTTCCGCAGAGAGAGAACAAGCAAGCTCTCTACCATCTCCCGGTTTGAGGGAACTAATCCCATCATTAGGACTCCAATCTCATGATCTCATCTGATCCTAATTTCCTCCCCAAGACCCTTCTCCAAATACCATCATGTTGGGGGTTAGAGCTTCAACATGTAAATTTGGGAGTGACACCAGTCAGTAGATAGCATACATATTTCTATTTGATTATTTAAAAATTGTTCAAATTGGGACACCTGGGTGGCTCAGTAAAGCATCTGCCTTCCACTCAGGTCATGATGATCCCAGGGTGCTGGGATTGAGTACAGCATTGGGCTCCCTGCTCAGTGGGGAGCCTGCTTCTCCCTCTGCCTGTCACTCTCCCTGCTTGTCTCTCTCTCTCTGTCTCTTCCTCTCTGGCAAATAAATAAAATCTTTTTTAAATCCTTTTTTAAAATTTTTATTTATTTATTTGACAGAAAGAAACACAGCTAGAGAGGGAACACCAGCAAGGGAAGTGAGAGAGGGAAAAGCAGGCTTCCTGCAGAATGGGGAGCTCCATGCACAGCTGGATCCTGGAACTTCAAGATCATGACCTGAGCAGAAAGCAGATGGTTAATGGCTGAGCCACCCAGGCGCCCCAAATAAAATCTTTTTTAAAATTTCCCAAATAAATATTAATATATTTTAAACTTAATAAGCATAGCTATTTTATTAGAGCTCTATCTTTCATGTTAAAATAATGGAAATCATGGCCTCTGTCTCTTACTATCAGTACATGCCCAAGTAGCCCAAATCAAAATGTCAAAGGGTACTATATATTGTGTGGTAGTTTAGGGATTGAAATTAATCAACAAGACCCATGAGATCACTTTTTTGTTACAATGATTTTGACAGGTTACATCAGAATTATTTTAGAAAAATAATCCATCCTTACCTCTTGAATGCAGGAGATCTTATGCAAGAAGAGAAGCCATCTTAAGGTCTGTCTAATTTACAACTTTGAAGTTTGGGGATAGAATCTATAGGAAGTCTCCCAAATTTTGTGAATTTGATTTCAGGTAAACAGAAGTTAGACTCTGGTTCCTAGTGAATATGATTTGAATGAGACAGACATATGATCCATAAACTATACTCAAGTTCCTTTGACAAATTAATTTTCTAGCATTTTATATTTGGGTTGACTCATTTTCCTCCTGGGCCAAATATGCATAACTGAAATGCTTTACCAGCCCCAGAATTCCTCCTACTAAATTGCCCCATTGTTACTGAATCACAAACTCACTGAAATAGAAAAGGCTTGAGTAATGACATGGTATTTCAATTCAGGAAAAAAAAATACTAAAGTCAGTGCTTCAGAATCATTAGCTTTTCATGATTTGTTGATTCTAATGTGTGTTTTTTACTTCCTTTTTCTTAAAGACATTTTCATGGAAATCAACTATTCCTTAAGAATTAATCATCTCCTGCTGCTTTTACACAACATGGAGTCATAATCCCACTATCTCAGTGTCACTACAGCTTCTACTTTATTTTCATTAAAGAAAGTGTGACAATCTCCCCTCCCCTTCACTCCCCACTCAAAAGGTGCCCAGGTATTCACACTTCTTTCACATAAATGTATTCAGTAATAATAATAAGGACTTCATGTAAAGCTTCTTCTTAAAACTACACTCATAAAATAATGGCTTTCTCACATTCTCATCAGCTACATTCAGGAAACTTAAGAGAATGCAAGAACTAAGATCTGAATTTCTTTCAAGTTTACTTCTCTGGGTGAGTTATTAGGTAAATGTTTTCTGATACATTTAAACATAAATAAATTTGCACCTATGTTTCCTATTTATAAGGAAATTTCTATCCGTTTGTTGGGAAAGCAGTAGTAATTTAATAATTTCATTTGTTATGTGTACATGTAAATGAATAAGGATTTTTAGAGTATATAATCATTCATATAGATAATTTAATATTAATATAACAAATAATAGAGTATATAACCACTAATTTTGTTGAGTACACCAGGGGATTTTGAAATAAAAGTTTCAAGGAAGTATCCTTACTTTTTTACAACTTTAATTAAGAGTTATATAAATTGAAATTTTCTATATTTATTCCAGATTTAATGCTATTGACCTAATTTGACTGAAAACATCCATAGAGTTTTTAAAATTGTCAATGAAACAAAATATTTAATAATTTTGGTGAGAAAAGACCCATGCTTAAAATTGAGCGCCATTGTAATAGGATATTATTTTTCAATTTTTATTAATATTTGTTTTTTCCATAGATACTATTATATTTTGTTTAACTTGATTCCTCATCATCACTAAGTCATTTGAAAAGTTTAGAACAGATCAGAATAGTTCAGCTAAAGTCTTCAACTTTCTGGATTGAGCCCACATATCCCATGAAGAAAATATCCTACTGCATGAAGAAAATGTAGGCAAAAAAATTTAGAGTGAGATAAGATTTGCAGTGTTGTTTAAAATCATTTAATCTATAGGAAAAAAGCAGCTTCCTGTACCTTTTAAAGAACTTCTAAAGGAGCTTGAAGCTCCTTTATGCATTTCTGAAAAGAACATTAAGGTAACCATGCTCATATTTTAAAAATGCAAGCAATTAGGTAAACACAAATAATACTTTATACAAATCTTTTTTTTAGGGAGTCCATGGAGTTTTAGAAACAGCTGATAAAGCTCCACACATCTATAGAATGGAGCAAGTATTCTCATCGTCTTTGATATGAAAGGAAACTGAAACAGGGGAGTTAAAGAGAACCAGTTTTCTGAAGTCTATTCATTACTGGAGTTTTCAAAGAATTCATATTGCTTGGTCCCTAATATTTAATCTTCTGAATTGTTTGTCCAAATAGACCAGATATCGATCTTCAATTTTATGTCTGGAAGATGCCTCTCACTGGCCACTCATAAAAAGGCTTTATCTCAGGCCAATTACATTTCTGAAACAAAACAACTTTAAAAAGCAAAGATAAAAACAAAATGATCAATAACAACTTTTTCTAACTCCTTCATACCCTCAATGTTTCAGTTTCAGTTTTACTAGGCAGAAGAGCAGTCATTTTATTAAGTATTCTAGAGATAAAATTATATCCTCAGCACCTCAAGGAGTAAGGAATAAATGGAAAATTAAGACCCCGTCCTCTAAGAACCTGCTTGGTATTTACACTCAGGCTAACTCAACTTTGGTATTAGTGCTGGGGACTGAGAGAGGAGCCACTTTCCTGTCAGTTTAGGGTCGATTCCAGGTGTTGGGACCATCAGTGTGACAGAGAATGGTGAAATCCCCCAGCCTCTCATTTCAAATAGCTTATCTGAAGAGGATTTTCTATTGAATGACGAGTATTTCTGACATTTAGATCATTCAAAGCAGTTATTTCTATGGAGTGAGCATTTTTATCAGCTTTATTTGACTAAGCTTATTCAAGCCTAATGGCTGCATTAGTATCACCAAGCCAGAGCACATTCCATAAAATAAGCTTTATAAAATTGTGGTTGCCCGATAGCATGCTCTTTTGGAAACTACTAAGCAGGCTTCCTTTGAGTAACATAGCTCTAGAGCTCTGCTTTACAAGATGTTTGAAATACAATGTCTCTTTCTACCTTAGAGGAGGAGAAAAGAAATGGAAAACAGTTCAGAAATCTTTCTTTTTTTAATTAAAAAATCACTTTTCTTTTTAATTTTATAACAAAAGGGAAATGCATTAAATATTCAGATTTGAATATTAAACCCTTTGGTTCAGCATTAGAGAGGAAATTCTTCAAAAATAGCATTGATTCTTCTCCATACCTTACTTCTGATTTAAATGTGCTCCTGTAAAAGACTCTATAGATCATAAAAAGAATCAGATCATAAAAAAAGTTTTGCTAAGGCAGTTTTCAGGACAAAATTATAATGGCTAATATTCTAGTCCCAGGATGGATCGTAATTATATTGCTTTAGGCTTCTTATAGCATCTCTGTTCTAGAGAAACTAAAAACTGTCACATAAGCCAGATTTTCTGGAGATATAGATATATATCTGATTTCCTGGGAAAAACAGTCATTTCAGAAACCACAGTGACTCATAAAGAGCATTTGGTTAATAAGCAAAGGAGATCATATAAGTGAAATTTGTCAAAACTTAATGTGGTAAAAGGTTGACTTGTCATCTGGCAAGAAGTTAATCACTCTATCAGTTTGCTAGGGTTGTCATAACAGAGAATGACAAATTGGGTGACTTAAACAACCAAAGTTTTTGCCTTTTGGCTCCAGAAGCCAAAAATCTAGAATCTAGGTGTTGTTCCTTTTGCAAATGCAGAGGGAAAAGTCCTCCTGAACCTTCCTCTGGGCTTGTAAATGGTTGGCTTCATGTTCATATAGCATTCTTGTTGTATACATTTCTTTCTCAAAATTTTCCCCTTTCTATACGGATACAAATCAGATTGGCTTGGAGCCCATACTGTTCACCTGATTTTAGCTTGATTACCTCTGTGAAGACTCTATCTCCAAATAAGGTCACATTCTGAGGTACGGAGGAGTTAGGTCTTCAAAGTACAAAAGATGGGGAGAGGTGCATAATTCAACCCATGACAAGTACTACATAGTCTCTTCACTCTATTATCACCAAAAGTATCCTGTGAAAGATTAACTTAAATCTATTCTAAGGCATTACCATTAATGACGTGTAAAATGAAGCCTTAAATTAATCAAACCATCAAGAAAATTTGTGATTTTTTTTTTCTCTACTTCCACAGGTAACTTCAAACTGTGAAATTATTCAAGTGACAGCTGTGGTAATAATGTTCCATTATTTTCCTTCTGTTATAGAATGTTACATTTTAAAAATATATGTATGTATAAGTGTCTGTATCTTAAAATATGCCTGTGCCCATAAACACACACATACACAAACACTGCAAGTTAGTCAAGCCAATGCCATCAGCATATTTTAATGAAATGATGGAATATCAAAACCCAAAGTAATGGCAATTAGGTCAGATATTTAACATAGCTACTTGTCTACATTATTTATTTTTTCACTAAATTATAATATTAGATTTTTAATCACGTATTTAACATCTAATTACTTCTGTTCGTTGTGCCTTAATCTATAAACCAAAATATAAATAAAGCCACATATTTTATTTTTTGCCAAAGGATTCTACATTTATGGATGTTACACTTTCAGAGAAAATTTTACTATAGGCTGTAGACTTTATATGATTTAATTATAACATGTCATATAAAATAATGATTTCTAAATCAAGATACTTACAATGAAAAATTTCTCCAAAGAATACACACTCCCTTCATTTACCCTAGAAATGGAAAAATGTGCTCTAATAATTAAGAAATGCCTAATGCATGAATATAATAAACAGAATGAAATCTTAGCTATAATATTTGTTGACTGATCCTAAGAAAATTTACTCAACAAAATCTACTGCCCTCACACATTTATAACCCTGGAACTTTTTTGGGTTAATAAACAACTTAAAAGTCATAATGTGAAATGTCAAAAAAAATAGATTTGGACATATTTTTTAGTATTGTTGAGATACATCTTTAATATTAAAAAAGAAAGGTTTTCAATTTATCACTCAATCCTGAAGAATTCTCTGCAGCCAAATCATCAGATTTCACTCTCTAGCAAAAAGGCCTAAAAACTGAAACAAAAAGCAAACACAAACAAGCAAAAATAAGTCTAGACTATGGTTCCAACCCAAGATATACCTGCATAATATGGAAACATGGTTGTTCCCTTGTCTGTAAGAACCACATTTCTTTATCAATAAAATAACAATAATGTTTGAACCCATAGATTCCATATTATGATGGAAAAGCATTGATAGCAAAAGAGAAACATTTCCTGGTTTCCTGAAAATTGTTCCTTGTGAAATTGAAACTGAGTATAATCTATAAAATCTAAGTCTTAATTATGTAAAGTAGAACATTTTAATGAAATCACTTATTAATTTATTCCATTGTTCATTTGTACTTTTCACAGATCGTATGAATAAAAGTCTTTTTAAAATTCATTATTCTAATAGTGCTTCCTTCGACACAATATTTTATTATTTTTCATATGGCACTTTCTGTAGTCACATCCTCCACAGGTTCTGTGACCTAAAGCAAGTTATTAGTGAATGGGACAAAATCAATTTGCCCTGCAATGGATCCTGATGAAAGACTGAATAGCTGCTAAGTGGACTTTTCCATAAATAGATTTGCAAATCTAAATGAGAAATTAAAAAGCATTCAAGTATTCTTTTTATCTTCTTTTAAAGATGGCTTTGGTTCTTCTGAAAGGAGAGAGTAATCAGAAAAAAACCTCATCCATTTATCTTAAAAAGACATTAAGAATATGCCACAGGTCAGTAGCAAAAGGTTAGGGATGGAGCAAGTAAACTGGGAGCTGCAGGAGGACAGACTAGGGGACCCCGCAGGTATCACTTCACCTGTCTGCAAGCCAGTGAGTCTCTGCAAATGTAAATCTGGGATTGGCCCCTCCCTTCCCACACTGACAGTGAAAGCATGTGAAATTCTTTCAAAGAAAACCGCAGTGCTCAGGAAGAGCCCTTAAGGGAATATGACCTATGGCAAAGTCCTAGGTGCATTTAGACGTACTTTTACATACATGGCACAAAAGCAACAATCTGTACAAATGCATCTCCACCTCTGAGGCCCTGTTATCTCTGATCACTCGTCCCTTTCAATTACACACTTCAGCAAACCCAAATATCTGTGATTCCTGGCACACCTTCTTCTGTGAACGGGAGTGCTCTGCAGCCTAGGTCTGGAAAAAAACCTTCACCTGATTGTCCATCTTGCCCCTTTCTCCTTCTTCAGAACACCATTTTCTTGAAACACAATCACACTCATTCATTTGCATATTATCTTTTATCTATTTTCTATGTTTTCCTGCTATGGTAGCAGAGTTGAGCAGTTGTAATTGAGATCATATGGTCCTTCAAATCTAAAATGTTTACTATATGGTCCTTTATAGAAAAAGCTTGCCAATTCCTGCTCTTTGAGTTTAGGAGAGTAACTGACAACTAGGAACTTAAAAATAGATAATTAATGGTTTTTAAATTGGGAAAAAATAATTTAAGCTATCATTTATTAAATGTTAATTGAACGTAGAGAAAGTATATGGTGCGGTGGTATAAAAGTAGGGTAAGATGGGACAGGGCTGGGTGGAATACTGGCTTTGCTCCTTTCTAGCTACTGGTTCACCTATAAAACCGAGATCATTGAAATGACCTCCCTGTGTTATCACAAGGAACAAAGCATTCAGCACGTGTTAGACACCGTGACCATTAACTCCTTTCCCTCCCTTGTTAACTTTCCTTAACTTAATTTATTATTAATAACAGTGATAAATATTCTTCCAAATAAATATGGCCCTTTTTTAGGATTTATTTATTCATTTTAGAGAGCATGAGTAGGAGGGACAGAAGAAGAGAGAGAAAGAATCTCAAGTAGACTCCACACTGAGTGTGGAGCCCCAATGAGGCTCGATCTCACAACCCTGAGATCATGAGCCTGAGAATATGACCTGAGCCCAAACCAACAATCTGGTGCTTAACTGACTACACCACTCAGACACCCCTAAACATGGCCTTTTTAAATGTCTCTCGTAGGGGGAAAATTACTTCAGCTCCATCCATTCATTCTTTTTGCCTATGTATGGGTTTCTGAAGTACTGAGATTGAACTTCTTTTTCATGTACATGATAATTGAGGTTATATTACAAAGAATGTAAACCCTAGAGGCTCAGAGGTTCATTTCTTTGAAGAGACTTTGCATTGCAAAGTATACAACTGATGTTCAACTCACTCATAACTGCCATTATAATAAAGCCAAGAAATGTAAACAATTCAGAAATTTATTTCTCCAACCAATGTTCAGAACCCGTAATGGGTAAAATCATGCATTTTCATTCATATAAAAACCTCATAGTGTTTTTAATGTATTAACCACCAGTTACAAAAAGCAGATTATTGACATTTGTATTAATCTCTTCCACAGTTTGGTGCTATTCTTTATTATAAATAGACATTAGGTCCCAAAGGATTTTTTTATAAGGTAGTTATTTGGAGCACAAATATACTTTCCTGTTTTAATTACAGAATGTTATGAAGGTTGGTTGTGGTCTCAATATGCCCATCAAAACCTTTTTAATATTATGCAGCTGAATTGTTACACAAACAAAACTGTAGACATGCCCATGCTTTTTTATGTGTTTGTATATTATCTACCTAAGGGATGGGAACAAGTTCCAGCCAGCTTAAGCCCCAGCTTTTCAGGCCGCCTTAGATATAAACCACCAGGGTGAGTTAATTGTCCCTCCAGGATGCTTCCAGGACACCCTCTTTGTACATTTACCTTAGAACTAACATATTATATTGCAATTACTTGATTATTTTTCTGAGTCTCCCACTGGAATGTAAGCTCCTTGAAGCATCTCATATTCAGTTGTATACATCTGGGGCTCAATGCAATGGTTGGCTCTAGGTAAATGTTACTGAATTGGTGTGGTGACCTGAATATAAATGCCTCCTGGTGTTTTTTATGTACTAGATGCTCCAAACATGGGTGCTGCTTTAGAGAATGAATCCCCCTATGCCCTTTGTGTTATCAGTTGTTCCAAGGGCACGTTTTGCATGTGCCCCTTTATCACCAGATTATCACAGTGTGTGAAGCCTTGTTAACATGTGAAGAAATGGTGCACTTCTTTCCCTCAAGCCCCCAGAGGGTCTACAAGTGGAACATCACTGAATCTCAGCCACTGTCTTTAGCTCTCGAGGAGAAAGGAACCAAGAACAATGACATGCTCTTCTGGGCATGACACCTGGGTTAGGTTTGTGAAGGGGAGGGATTTAGGATCAGACAAGAACAGACAGTGGGCAGACTGAGTCAACAGTAGAGTCAACTGGTGACGAATCCTGAGAGTGAGGGCTAAGGTAAAAGATAGAGGCTTTGCTATGGGAAAATGAAGAAGGGGTGGGAACAAAGTTTGAGGGGACAGTAGGTATTCTGAGCTTTTCAGGGTCCTAAGTCTTGTCCAAGGACAGCCACATAGGGATGGAAAATAAATTCAGAGTTTTCTGTTAAGAAATAGCCAACGACTCTGGTTTTAAGTGGTGAAGGAAGCGGGCTGAGGAAGAAGAGAAATTGCCATGATAGTCACAGGTCATTATAAGCATCTCTGGGAGGTGTTCATAAGGACAATAACTGTATTGTCCCTTTTTTGCTTCCTAAATTTGAACTCTGAAGAGGGGGATTCTGCCTTAGTTCAGCACAATTGTATCTATTGAATAGCATTATATGCATTTGTGGCTCTTTTTATAAGCCTTTATAAGTCTTTAAAAGACTAAAATAATTTATTATTTATATTGTATTTATCAGTTAAACAACTAAACACAAGTGAAAATTACAGATATGAAAAAACTTTTTTTTAATGTATTCTGCATCCATCTGTTTCTTGTCTTTTCTTCATTCCCTCAGCCAACTCTTCTTGGCAGTTTATTTGTGCTAGTATGAAGACTGACTAAGAATGACTAGTTGAAGTATAACATAGTCAAATGGGAGATGATAAATATTAAATATTTGTATATAGATTTTTAATAAAGATCTTAGCACTAAAATTTTATATTCTCCTGGATATACAATGGAGACGAAATTTATAGGTAACAACATGTGTTACCATTGGCAATTTTGGCATCTAAGGGCCAAAAATTGATCAATTCTTTATGAACAACATAATGCTTTACCTTGTAGTGTTTTAAAGAAACCTAGCCATCATTGACACCTTTTATTCACCCATGCTGCATGTCTAGCTACAAGAACTTAAGAATAAATTTGCAGCCCTTTCTGTATCTTGAAATGTAGATTTCATCATGGCAAAGACTACACTTCTTCAACACTAAAGCAACAGAGAATCAAAGAATGGTGGTCTTGGTCAAGACCCCAGCTACTCCACATGCTTCATTTGGGCTTATTAGTAGATGGTATACCTTCTTCTAAGCAGTCACAACTGCTATACCAGGCATGAAACTTTGTTGAGTAAAGAACATGCTAGATTTGGACCCTTTCAGGCATCTTTCTGTAGGGTACAACTTATAACGTTCCCAGTCTTGATCTATCTGGACTAGGGAACAGCTGTTTGGCAGGTAACAAATAACCAGTTCAAAAGTTTTTGTTTGTTTCCTTGTTGAGCTAACAACATCACATTTGTGTATCACCTCACAATTTGTGATGCCAAATTTCATAAATCTTATCAACTGATCTTCCTGAAGGAGGCTGGACAGTTAACCCCATTCTCACTTTAGAGAAGAGAACTGATCCACAGAAAGATTACATGGTAAGTACTGGAAAATAGTGGTGCCAAGTCTAGATCAGGATTGTTGGGTTTAGTCAGTTCAATCGGCTGGAACTACAGAATCAAGAATAATGGCAAATATCTACTGAGGTAACAATATGTCACACAGTAGTCTGAGGGCTGGAAATATAGTCCCTACTCTTATGATGTCTATATTCTAGGGAAAAGAAATCATATTTCAATCTGTTTTTAAGATGAGTTTGAATAATAGGAGATTCAAGTTTAAGTGAGCCTGTTACCTTCCCCAACGCAACCAATGCCAAGAGTTACCTTATCTCAATCTATTATGGAATGAAGGAAAAGAAATGAACAATACTGACAATATAGAGAAACTGAATTCTATGAAAATCATGTACTTAACATAAACTTCCCCCTCCCTGCACTTAGGGAACTAGACTTTGGAAAGGACATTTTTCAAATGAAGACTCTCATTATATCCATATGCCCTATGGACTGTCAACTGCAGCTCACAATAAAACCTCAGAACAGTCACAAAAACAAATCTTAATCATTATGCTATTCCCCCACAACAATGACTTCATACTACTTCTTTAGCAAAAGGACAATGATTATATTTAAAATAAGTATGCCATTTAGATTTATAAAAAATATGCAGCAATACAAAATTATATTTTAGCATTGGAATTTATTATTCAACCTACCATCAGCTCTTATTTAAATTACAGATGTTTTGAATTCAAATATTTGCTATTCCAGAGGCTACTATAACATAATGGATAGGTCATAAGGCTATTGAAATCCAATCACAACCATAATACTATTCATTAATTTTTTTTTTCTGGTGGTGGTTTTTAAATATAATCAGCACAAAAGAAATTAGAAAGCCATTATAGAAAGAAGCATGCAGGGTGCCTGGGTGGCTCAGTTGGTTAAGCGACTGCCTTCGGCTCAGGTCATGATCCAGGACATCAGGAATCGAGCCCCACATCGGGGTCCCTACTCAGTGGGAAGCCTGCTTCTCCCTCTCTCACTCCCCCCTGCTTGTGTTCCCTCTCTGACTGTGTTTCTCTCTGTCAAATAAATAAATTCTTAAAAAAAAAAAAAAGAAAGAAAGAAGCATGCTTGTGTTTCTGTCCAAGTTTGGTTTTACATGAATTACAAACATAATCTAAACTAAGATCACAAACACACAATTGGAACCTGGAAATGAACAGCCTGATTTAGTCTTATCTAGATGTAATTAGGAAAGATATAAACACTTGATATGGTTTTTTCAACCAAACTCATTTCATATCTTATCTTTTATTAGAACTTTAGTACATTAATTATGTTTAGAGTAATTTCTCTTCCTTCTAAATTTTCTCTCTTTCTTTGTGCCTGTTTTCTTTCTATATAGAGATATGTTATGACTTGCCAAGTCTTCTTACTTTGATATTATATCTGATTTATTTTACCCTATAGGTTAATATTATAATAAGAGCTCAACTTAATTATCCACTTATTCATCCATTTATTCCCCCAACATTCACATACTTAATCATTTGTACATTCACTCATCAAATGTTTACTGAGCACTTACTTTTTCCAGACATTTTCTATGTTATGAGAATGAAAAATGTGGACCTAGACCAGCTCCCTATAATCTTTAAAGATTTGAGATTCTATAGTTTTCTTTCTGCCATTGTCCACCTTCCATAGATCCTGAACCTTTTGATAGTAACTGGAAACACCCTTGTATATCTACTTTGCAACATGTCTTTTAAATTTGAATCTTTGCAGAAATCATAACCTTGAAGCATGCTTTCTAAAAATACCAGTGGGGATAAACTGGAGCTACCAATTCAAACATTTCTAATACTATTTTTCTCAGATGCATCAACTGGCAATAATGCACCCACCCTTATTGACATTGCCCTATATTTTGTTAAAGAAAATAAGACTAGAGTTAATATTGTTACCAAAAGAAGTAACATCTATCTGAAGTAAATTGGTGAGTTCTGAGAAGACTGCTGAAACAAAGTTGACCATTGAGTGCTTATCATAATTTGGCCTCTTTTCATTCATCAATAAGAGTATATTGAACATCTTCCGTGACAGTCAAGTGTGGATGATTCAAGACTAGACAAGATTGGGGTTCTACCTTCCAGGAGTTAAGCAAGTGTTAAGACAGACAAGTGTTTGGTAATTGTGTGAAGATGTTATGCACAGACCACTGTGAGAACCTAATGAGGAGGACACGTTAAACCAGGTGGCAGAACAGGCAGATATAAAAACTTAAAGGATTAAAGACTGGATTTAATAAATTGCAGGTCTAAGCATAGCACTGAAAACAAAGGCACTTGTGGCAAAGTGGAGAAAGAAGAGGTGAGAGAAGAAATTGTATTTCCAATGTTTGTGACTGTTAAATAAGAAAGTCAGGCTTTCTAACAAATAACATGGCAAGCCAAAGCTGAATTTTACACAGAAGGACCTTGATCATATTTGTATTTTGGAAAGTTTATTTAAGTAGCAGGGCACAGAAGTCGAGGCAGACTCAGAAACTCAATTAGAGAATTGTGCAGAAATCCAATTTTCTGTAATAAAAAGCTGAAATTTGAGGATGCCGTGACAAATGGAGAGAAGAGGACAGAATTCAGAAGTATTCAGGAAATAGTATCTGCAAAATTTGAATGATTTGATGATTAAGTTGTGAAGTGAAAAAGATTCATGATGTCATGATTAGAGGGTGAGGAAGGTCAATGATTTGATTATTAAAGTTCTAGCTCTAGAAAGTAAGTAAATGGTGTCATTCACTAAGACAGAATACTGAGGGAAAGAAGCAGGTTTGCTGGGGGAAATGATGCATTTAGTCAGTAGAATAACTTGATTTGTACTTGAGCAAAGTGATTGCATATTAGTTTTTAGAAACTTATAATTATTAATGCATATGCCAAATATTCACACACACACACCACATATGCATATCTCACCCATGCGTAAGAGGATGAGATTTATGTTATCATTGTTGATGAGATTCAGGAAGATTTAGTTGTTTACAAAATGAGCTTTTATTTTGAGCAGCAGGATGCCATCATTGTGACTCTTGCAAACCAAGTAGCTAGATATATAGAGAGATTAGTGCAAGAATTTAATGTATATATACTCTTTGCAAGGCTAAACAAAACTCTGAACATACTGGAAAAAAATAAGCTGACATTTCAGAAAAGCGCATGCAATGACTGATATTATACCTTAGGCATATGATACTATTAATGTGGTTCCAAACTATTTTCTGAAAAGCCTATTTAATAATAAAGAAAACAAAAAGATTCCATTCTTAAGAAATGGTATTTATAAATTTTAACCATAATTTAGATCAACTTTTATGCCACAATATGATTTAAGCCTCTTCTTTTATTTTTGATGGTTACTGTCATTGAATAAAACTTTCAATCTTCACATATAGTGGCATATGTAGATTGGGCTTATTATCAAAGACAAAGCCCAAACAAAGTTCAGTATTGGAAAATAGATCTTTTCAAAGGTCATCATCATTGACTAATTGAAATTTATCTCCAAGTTCTCCATGAGAAAACAATTTGCTAAATATATTTACAGTGCAAGCCAATTAAAAGGGGGTACATTTAATGAAATTATAATGTTCAAAATGAAATAATTTAGTGAAGTAGTAAAAGAAATATTTTAATAATTTAAGTATAAGCCATATCATTTCAAACATAATTAAATTTACATTATTTTTATTACAGATCTAAAAAATCTTTTAGTTTGATTTTATAATCCATCCAAATATAAACATGAATATTGCACAAATGCATATACATCTGACTATATATAGACTTTTGCTAAATATAGTATGTTTTTCTCTTTGTTTTTGCTTTCCTCTTTGCTTTGCTTATGGTATTATTTATCATTCCACATATTCACATATTTATATAAATATGTCCACCTTTTATAAAAGTATAGATCCTAGATTTTCACCCTTAATTAAGGAGGTCCTCATCACTAGCCTTTTTGTATAGTTTTCTAGGTTTTCAGTCAAGACTTTTTATTTTGTTTTTTATATTTACATCCTTAATTCATCTGGAAGTTACCCTTATATACAATATAAACAGAGATGGTATACGATAGCAACATCATTGATATTCTACTAGATAACCATGTCCATGTCATTAAATAATCTATTTTATCTTAATTGAAATATTATCTTTATTATTTATTATGTTATATATTATTATTTACTAATATTTTTACTTATGTAAGATAATTTTTGAAAAAGTATGTATTTGAATCTGTTTTTTAAGATTTTTACAAAAGAATTAATCATGCTGAGCAAAAATATAACCATTTCTGTACTGTTAATAATAATGAAAAAATGGAAGCTATATAAAGGATTAGCTAATTAAACAATAGAGTGAACTATAATATAGTAATGCAAATGTTGATGAAAGTTTATATTTCCTGAAAGAAAAAGATTCTCAAGAAGTTTTTATGAAAGAAATAAAATTATAAAGCATTAATCAAGACATAACCTCATGTAAAATTATACTATTACATCAAATACATGAAACAAAGTTAGGGAATCATAAGAATTATGATAAAAGTGATGGGATTGTATCTTTTTCCTCTTATTTTTATTCATACTACTTTTATCCCTAGAACATCCTTGTATATTTAAAAAAGAAGAATCCTGTCTTGCCAATTTCAAAGTAACTGGTTGATGAACACCTTGAATTATTAATTACATTAGAGGATTTTAAAAAGTTGATAAGACACAGATGAGGCAAAATTAGAAATCAATCACTTTTCTTTTTGTTCTTTCCCAGCTGACTTGTGTCTCTTTAAGAATTCACTTAACTATCTCCTCTAAATGGAATCCCTTCCTGAGAATGTTCCCACTTTGGCCCCTGGGCCATGCTATGGGTCAGTATATTACCTACTTACCATTGTGATATAATGTGCACAAAGCATAATTGTTCTTATATAACATACATATTTCTTACTATACTACATTGAATTATCTTCCAGTTCCCCCCACTAGTCTCTGTCACTACTACTTTCTACTATATCTAGGTTAAAAAAGAGTCACTTTGTTCATGATTGTTTGATAGCTGGATGCATTATAAGAAATTTTTCAAATTATTAGAACAAAATTTATACTGGAAATCCTGAAAATAGCTTTTCTTATAAGTTAAAGTTGCAAATCAATTAATTGATTAATTAACATTGCAAACTGAAGAATCAAGTGTCACACAGGAACTACAAATCATCTTACCAACAGCCTTAATTTTTGTCTAGTTGATTTTGTCATTGAACAGAATGATTCCTCACATGTAATAGTTATGTCTTCAAAAATATACTAAACTTCGGGGTGCCTGGGTGGCTCAGTTGGTTAAGTGACTGCCTTTGGCTCAGGTCATGATCCTGGAGACCTGGGATCGAGTCCCGCGTCGGGCTGCCTGCTCCGCGGGAAGCCTGCTTCTCCCTCTCTCACTCCCCCTGCTTGTGTTCCCTCTCTGTTTCTCTCTGTCAAATAAATAAAATCTTAAAAAATATATACATATACTAAAGTTCAACAAGTGGTAAATGTCAGGTCTTCAAATGTTCAATAGGAAAGAGCTGAAAATGAGTACACCAAAGAGTGACCCAAGTTGTTGTCATGTGCTGTTCTCATTATGAATTATTTGTCCCCTTAATACAGTTCCCAGCTTCAAACCAGGGCACCTGTGTTGCTTCACTTAGGTGGCTTAGGGTGAGCTCTAAGCTCCTGGTAACCTGCCCTCCATATGCCCATATCTGCATTTATTCCCTGTGATTTATTGAGCGTCTACCAGGTGCCAAGCACTTTGCTACATTTTTGGGATCAAAAGGTGAGCAAATTTCTTTATAGTCACTGCCTCCATCATGCCAAGACTAATTAGTAGCAAAGGGATCTATTAAATATTTATACAAATGGACAATTACAATTATGATAAAAGTTACAAAGGAGATATATCTGCCATATGAAGGCCTATTTGGGACCTTAACAACAGACAGTGACAATTGAGCTGAAATCTGAGGGAGGAGTAGCAGTTGATATCACAAGGACACCAAGTTCTTCTTTTCCTTTTACTCAAGTACTGGGACATTCTGGGAACAAGTTTAAGTGAGTCTAGTTCCTCAGGCTTTTCATAGCATAGGACAAAAGGAGAAACTGTATTAAGCACCTAAGTGGGACCCCCCAGATTCTGAATACATGTAGGAACTCAGATATGACCTTGAAAATGTGTTGAAATAAAGATGTGATAAAATGATGCATGAAAGACTGTCTGTGGAATCCAGAAAAGGTAGAGCAGGAGAACATTTTTTCCTGGTTAATTCAGCTCTGTCAAATGATGCAGAAATGTCCCATTCTCACAATTAGGTTACTATAGAAGCTAAGTTTTAGTGACATGAGTCCTGAGCTATTATTATTATCTCTCATTCCCAGAGTGAACCACCCCTTGGAACCATGAAAATTCCTTTTCTTTATTTCTACCTAAATTTTCTTTTAATTAAATTATTCAAGCATTTATTTTTTTTTAAAGATTTTATTTATTTGACAGAGAGAAACACAGCCAGAGAGGGAACACAAGCAGGGGGAGTGAGAGAGGGAGAAGCAGGCTTCCTGCCGAGCAGGGAGCCCGATGTGGGACTCAATCCCAGGTCTCTGGGATCATGACCTGAGCCGAAGGCAGTGGCTTAACCAACTGAGCCACCCAGGCGTCCCTAAATTATTCAAGCATTTAAATGCTGGAAGAAACTAAAAAGAACAGAGTCCAAATATTTTGGTCTCTGGAAAAACAAAACCTTTTATAAATAAATAAAAACACATTTCATGTTTTAACCCAAACTCGCAGAATTTAAGTCCTTAGACTAAGCCTGATTAGTAGATAGGTTTCTGACCTTCCAGCTGAGATTCTGCACTAGAGCTGGTTGTGGTGGACAGATTCTAAGGTGGCCTCTGTAATATCCACCAGCTGGCATTTATGCCTTGCATAACCTCCTCCTCTTGAGTGTGAACATGTTCTGAGACTAGCTTCTAACCAATAAGGTACAGCTAAAGGATGTGTATATAATTACCTTACATAAGATCATAACATCTGACTTTCCTCGGAGACTCCCTCTCCTGCTGGTGATCATGTTGGGAAGCACCATACCAAGAAATTAGAGACAACCTTAAGGAATTGACAGCAACCTCTGGCCAACAGGGTCTTCTAGGCACCAGCAAGAAACTGAGGCCAGTTCTACTGTCACAGGGAACTGAATTCTGTCAACAACCACAGGAACTTGGAAGCAGATATTTTTCCCCATTTACCCCTTAAACAAGACCTCACCCCAATTGACACACCTTTGTTATTGTATGTTTGAGGGACCTTGAAGTTGAAAATCCAACTAAGTCATGCCAGACTCCTGACACACAGAGACTGTGAGATACTACCTGCTATTTAAACTACTTATTTTGTGGTAATATTGTTACACAGTAACATAAATGTTATATAAGGTGGTTTGCTAACCTGAATTAGTTGTGGAAAGACCCTCTTTGCCATAGTCATTTGTATAAGCTCTAAGAACTTGAAGAAAGAATTAAATCATTTAGGTTTTTCATAACTTATATAAAGTACTAAAATGAAATTAGTATGTAAAAGAAAATTGAAAAGTAAAAACTCAGTGTTTTTAATAATAATATTTT
Source organism: Spilogale gracilis (assembly GCA_004023965.1). Taxonomy (NCBI): domain Eukaryota; kingdom Metazoa; phylum Chordata; class Mammalia; order Carnivora; family Mephitidae; genus Spilogale; species Spilogale gracilis. The sequence goes on from PITA01007147.1 coordinate 81,098, forward strand.
ACTGTTAATTCTAAATCTGAAAAATGCAAATAGCAATAACCAAGAGAACCAGACTGGGTAGAGTAAGTTACACTTTGTTCATAAGACATGAGGAGAGCAACAGAAGAACAATGAAATAATTGCCCCCTGCTCTATACTCTGTGTAAGTTAGAATATGACAATCTTTATCATATGAGAAAACAAAAAAAATAGTTTTATGCATTATTGATCATATGTATGTCTGATTTATACATACATCCACACAGATGTATGAGTCCTCAAGATCCCCCGATCTTGTATTTGATCAATAGAAAAGAGAAGAACTAGGTTAATATTTATGATGTCCTCGTATGTATCAGGTAGTGTTCAGCACTATTATATATATACATCCTATGACCTGTCATTATAAACTTTCTATTGTAGATAATGAAACTGATTTTCAGAAAAGTAACATAAGTCACATGGTGAGTGCAAGGGAGGACTGCAGTTTAAATTTCTGACTATCTGATCTTACATAGTTTTTTAACAGAACATTCCCAATACACAAAGCTGAGAGTGAGGCAATAAGCATAAGCCCAGAATCAAGGCTGGCATCCCTTCTAATTGGATTGGTGGGTTTGTTTGGTTTTTTGGTGGTATTTTTGTTGTTTTCTGGGTTTTGATTTTTTTGATCTGGTGATGTCTTTTCTTGACCTGTTAGTGAAAGTTTGAAATATCACATGTACATATTCTCAAAATACACTACCATTTGAAATTAGCAGGTTAGAAATTAATCTAATTAATTTCTAGTATGATTAAATGCTTAAAAAATAATGTACAGCCTATGGAGAACCATTTTCTTTTTCTTCGTGGCTCTTTCAACTTATGTCAAAAGCTGTGAACAACATAAGATCAGTATTCCTACAAGACAAAGGGTCGCTATAATGACAATAGTGACCTGTTATTTTCAAGCTTGAAAATAAAAGAGGAAATTGTGTTAAATCTTAACAGAAGAGATTTAGGAGAGGACATCTTGACATAAGTATTTTTAGGTACAAATATCTTTCTAAGGAAAATGTTGAGTACCCTTGCATGGAAATATTTAACCATAAGAAAGATGTTCATTTTCTTTGACATTTCTTACAGTGAAAGTATATTTCTGCTCAGGGACAGGAGAAAGACTAGAAGTAGTTTCCAGACACATAATTTTATAACATGAGTAACTCTTGTATTTTAACATGAAATTGCTTGAAATGACCTTGAAACCTGTTCCAACTCTATTTTCTTACAATTCTACTTCTTTTATTATATTGATATTTCTTTCTCATCATAAAAATAAAATCAATAACTGAACACAGCATAAAGGTAAAATTAGATGCACTGAGTATCAAGGGAAAGTGGTACATTTAGTGAATAATGACCAAAAATAAATGTGAAAGGCAACTGCATCATCCTTCACTTACAAAGATATTGGAAAATTTCATACACTGACCAAATCTAAAGCTTATACAGTAGGCCAGCATGTGTGCTAGAAAAGAGACTCAGGATTTCAACTAATGCCAGAGTTTTCATGAGCTAAATCCCAACTTACATTTACACTAGGAAACATTTCTAGTTCCAATTGAAATAAACTTAGAGATTTTTTAGCAGTTTTTTGAATAAATGTATTTAAAAACATATTTGCAAGTTTTTATGCTTCCTAATTACTATAAGGAATTCAAAATTTATCATCTTAAGGAGAGAAGAATATAACCTTTTTCAGCACCAATCAATGTCATCAACATTATTAATCAACTATTTTATTCTGCTTAATAACTTCATTTATTCATATCCAATAATATTATTAGTTGAAACTCTTAAACATTGAGAGCATGAAGTCTACTATGGTGAGCCATGTCCAATCACTTTGAAAGGGTCAAGTCTAATATCAGATACCCAGTGATGTTCAATAAATATGAATTGATAATAGCTGATCATTTTTTAAAAGATTTTATTTATTTATTTAACAGAGAGAAACACAACTAGAGAGGGAACACAAGCAGGGGGAGTGAGAGAGGGAGAAGCAGGCTTCCTGCTGAGTAGGGAGCCCTTTGTGGGGCTAGATCCCAGGTCTCCGGGATCATGACCTGAGCCAAAGGCAGTCACTTAACCAACTGAGCCCAATAACCAATCATTTTTAAGTATGAAAAAGCATGTAAATATCATACAATTTGTACCCATTTTAAAATTTAAGCCTTTATAAACAATCACAGCAATAACATTAAAGGTGAAAAATTCCTTTTAGGATTTTTATAGGATTGAGAGTATTTGCCACTATATACGGGTGATGAACTAGAGTCAGATGGTACACAATTAACCCAGTGTCATGAAGACTTCTCTTAAAAGGGCTCAAACACACTGTTTAGAGAGTCAAAAATATTGTAAATAATAATAAATTATTCCTTCTTTTTTCTTTTTTTCACAGGATATCTACTGGTTTACTTATTTCAGTTGAAAAATTAAAAATTAAAAAAAAGTAGAATTTTTCTCTAGGCCGTCCTTAAATACCATAGTATATTCTTAAAGTGTGGTCCATGGACCAGCAGCATTCTCAGCACCTGAGAACTTGTTAGAAATGCAGATTCTCAGACCCCACTCTACACCTACTGAATCAGAACCTGCCTTTTAACAAAATTTCCAACTGATTCAAATGCACATCGAATTTGGAAGGGATTGGTCTAAGTATCTATACCTCACCTCCTACCTCAATCTCCCCACCATTCACAAAACATAAGTTATCACTATAGGGCAATATTTAGTTATGTTTCTTAATAACCTCAGATTGATGATGTCATTACTCATTGCTGACCTTAAGCTATTATATTTAAAACAAATATTTTAAAAATTATTTTAATTATATTTATCAAAAAATTCTCTACAACAATATTATTACTGTTTTGCGGTATGTTGACCAAATAATACCTTTTAGTGCTTCATGACAGGGTCTCACATGTTGTAGGAACTCAATATTTATTAAAATAAAAGCTCTACATTCATATCTTATTCTATGCATTACAAGTCAAATTTATGTATACATCATATTTGTTCATATGCATTTACACTATATAAATGCTACACAAATATTACTGGGTTTTTTTTATCACTTATAATTTTGCTCTGTTATTGTGTTATTTCCTTTCTGGAAATCATCCTTTCATATTCATCAGCAAAGGTATATCTACCTGCACTCTGCCCTGTAGTGGAAACTGTTTTCAGGTAGAACTAAGGTAACTTTTTTTTCTTGCATATCTAACTTGTGTTTATGTAATTCCAAGTTTCTCTTTTCTAACTTGTATGCCTTCAACAATTTTAATATTATTTGTCATATTTTCCTGTATTCCATGCTCTGGCCACTTTTTTCTTTAATTGGCCTTATTGGGAAGATGTGTAACTATGAGGTTTGCGTCACTAGTTTAAAATCTGCAGGAATTTCATGCAAGGATACTTTAGAAGTCTTAAATGAGAGAAAGAATATCTCAGAATCTGAATATAAAAGGGAGACATATTTATTTTGTTTGAACAGCAAGCAAAGTGATCACACATTTTTCACCCATCTCAAACAGATCATGTTTAGCTGACATGACTGTGGGTTTCCATGAAATTAATCTCTGACCTGATTTTTTTTTAATGCTGCAGTGTCAGTTTTCTATTAATAGGCTCTTATCCAGCAGAAAATGTGCATAGCTTCCTGGTGTGTGTAAACCTAGGAAGGTGAAGGATACCCATTCCAAAGAAGGACAAGACATCCTGGGCTAAGAACTAAGGGAGTCGTTTAAAGAATTTCCCTTTGTAATTGTCTAGACAGTGTAGGCAATATATATTGTATATTGTATGTAAGTGACTAGTTAAATATGCAAATATTATTGATCATAGAACAAGTCACAATTTGTGTTTCACAAATGCTCATAGTATTGCATGTAAGCAGAATCATTGTAGAGATATTTTTTTAAGATTTTATTTTTTATTTTGGGGCAAGAGGGAGAGAGAGCGGGAGCGCACAAGCAAGCGGGGAGGGACAGAGGGAGAAGCAGACTCCCTGCTGAGAAGGGGGCCCTGGGATCCTGACCTGAGCCCAAGGCAGATGTTTAACTGATTGAGCTACCCAGGCACCCCACTATAGAGCTATTAAGAAGGAATAAATATTATACAAAATACAGTCCTCTTTCATAAGATTTGCCATTATCAACTGGTGACAAATAAAAAAAAAAAAAAGTGTCCCTCTAACTTTGCTGATTATTAAGGGGGAAATGTTCTAGAAAACTCAGTTGTAGAAGGAAAGTCAGCATTCATTTCTTCAAAAAGAATAATCTAGTTAATTAATAATCTATTATTAATTGTCCCAATAATGAGCTCTGTGACCTTGAAAATGAGGCTCTTTTTTAGCCTCAGGTCTCTCATGTTTAAGGGAGACTTATTTATCTTACTTAAAAAGTGATTTATATACAAATATATTGTGGAAAATAAATTTGCAATTCTTCTACGTCGATTTTATATGTACCCTCTGTAAAATGTGTCTCTTAGTGTAAAAGAAAGATTTACAGTAATCCGAGAGCAGTATATTTATTTTCTTCTGCTGACATAACATATAAACAAACAGTAGCTCAAAATAACACAAATGTATTTTCTTATATTTCTGTAACAGAGAAGTCCAACATGGCTCTCAAGGTGCTAAAATCAAGGTGCAAGGCTACCTTCATTTCTGGAGGCTGCAGAGAATCAGTCTCCTTATTCCTTCCAGGTTCTATAGGCTACTGGTTAGCTTGGTTAACCAGCCTCTTGGCTCACAGCCTCTTCCCAATCCTTCAAACCACTAGTGACCGGTCAAGTCCTGACATCACATCTCCCTCTAACCACCACCAAGAATGTTCTCCACTTTTAAGGACTCATGTGGTTAGATTAGGCTTACCCAGATAATCCAGGATCATCTCTCCATTTCTAGGTACTTAATTTAATCCAATCTGCAAGCTCCCATTGCCACCTAAGATCAACATATTCACAGAATTTATGGGTTGAGGTATAGATATTCTAGAGGGTTTTTTTTTCTATATGCTGTAACTAATAGTTCTACTCTTTACCAGTACACATTATGTGCACTTCTCCATGCAAAGTGTTGCTTAAACCTGCTCAGTAGAGCAAAGTATTGTGTGGAAATCCTACACACTGAAATTCCCTAGTACACAACCAGGACACATTTTAAGCACACTAACAAAAAAAAAAATGCTCATTCACATTTGTAAAATCTCCGGGGGGGTGGGGGGAGGGTTGCAATTGAGAATTTGCTTCAGTGAGTCTTTTGACAGCAGGAATTTCTTTTTCCTCTCCCTCTTCTTTTTTCCCTTATCTTTTTTCTTTTTTCTCCTTCTCTGTTCTTTCCTTTCTTTCTTCTCCTTCCTCTCCTCCTCCTCTCTTTCTTCTTTTTTTCTTTTTTTCAATAAACATATCTCCAGTGACTAAAATACTTTTATAATGTCAACATTCCTTAAACATTTTTGAAACAATGAAGTATTGAATATGTGGATAAATGATTGATAAAGTTGTAGAGGAATAACAATTTTTCAATTAACTAACATCACACTGAACCTGACTATAGCAGTGATATCAAATGAGTTAACCATTAGTCAATGGTTTGTATAATGTTATAGATTTAATTTAGTAGTCATATGGAAGATAGGAGGTTACATGGATGCTTTCGTAAACTGTAACAGTTAGTGTAATGGTTATGTGTTGCTGCATAACAAAACATCCCAAAACGTAGTGCCCAACAACTATAATCACTTATTTCGCTCAGAAATATATGATTTGGTTACGGTTCAGCAGACATGGCTTGTGTTTCATACACCTAGGGTGGCTCACTTGGGGACTGCAGGATCTACTTTCTTTTTTTCTTTTTTATATTAATTTTTATTTTTCCCATAACCCAGCCACCCCATTCCTCCCCCAACCCCCCAGCAACTCACAGTTAGGATCCATTTTCAAGATGGCTCATACCCATGGCTGAGAAGTTGGTGCTGGCTGTTGACTGGGGGCTCAGCCAAGTTTATCAGCCAAAGACAGTGTTATGGGCCTTGCTACAGGGTGATTCAACTTTTTTATAGCATGGTTTCAAAAGTAAATATCCCAAGTGAGCAAGCCAGATATGCCTGACATTTTTATCATCCAACTTTGAAAATCATATACTATTATTTTCATTGTATTTATGTGTTGAGGTAATCATTACATGGGTCTCTCTGAACTCAAGAGGAAGAAAAATAGACTTCACTTTTCAGTGGAAAGAGAATCAAGGTCACATTATAAGAAAAGTATATGAGGTGAGAAATATTGTTATTGCCACTGGTGAAAAATACTATATGCCACATACAGGGATCCAAACAGGAAATGATAGGGCATAAATTAAAGCAGGAAGAACGGGAATAAAGAAGAAAACACAGAAATGAGAAAAGGGGAATCCAAAATTTAGAGACTGAGCAAATGGGAAAAAGATAAAATTCTGTAGGGTTAGAGGAGTAGCTGAATGGGAAAAAGTTAAAAAGTTTCAGTGCACACATGCTGAACTCCTGGCCTCCATACACTTTCATTCAGTATTTGTTGAACAATCTCTTTTTTATATCAGGTTATGTTCTGAATGTCAACATTTGAGTTGCTGCCTACATAGTCTCAGATAGGGGTCATTATACACTGAGGATTGCTTCTTTATCTCTGAGATGTCTTTACTATTCCATTCATTCCTCCTTTCTCCCAAATACCTATTTTATATATCTTGTGGGGATATGTCAATATCTTCTGAAAAATAAGCTAGGCTATTTCTGATGGCTAGCCACTGAGGCCACACTTCCTCCATGCTTTTTGACTAGATCTCAAAGATAATATATATACTACCCAATCTGAGTGAGCAAGAAATCTTCCTCAGGCTGAATTCACCTTTTTAACACAGAGATAATGCTATGAAATTAATATGCATTGATGATAGAGCTAAAAAGAAGAAAAGTTATCATAGCTGTATTGTTCATTATAGCCCTTCAATTTAAAAAAAAAAACCTCAAATAGACAGGTAAGTTATGACGTTCCTACAGTAGAAACTGTGTGGCAAAAATAGCATGAAATACAACTACATAAAACAAAACAGGTCAGTCGCACAGAGTGTTGAATTAATGCAGCAAGATATAATAATACACGCTGTGTGGTTCTATTTATGTAAAGAACACACTTGACCAAACTAAAGTATATTGTTTATAGATGTGGAGGTCATAAAACTATAAGGCAAAGTAAGAAAATTGTTATTAAAAAAAAGTCAGAATAGTTGTTGCCTGTGGAGAAAGGATTGGAGAAAAAGGAATCTTGATTGGAAAGCAAAACTAAAATCAGAGTCACTGGGTGGGCAGCAGATGAGAATATTCTTCAGAGGTGATGGAAACATTGTTTCCTGGACTGCATACTGGTTATCTGAATGTCAACTCCTTTATTGGTTAATAAATGATACATAAATATATATGATTCATGCAGCTTTCAATACGTATATTTTACAATTTTTTTTTTTTACTATTTTAAAAAACTGTGATGACTCATAATATTGTTTTAACTATGAACTGATGAGGTGGCTGCTATCTTGGAAACAAAGTGGGAGAGTGTTATTAAAAATTGCCACAGTTTTCTCATTTTTTTTCATGTAGAGCTCTTGTGCATTTTAGCTAATAGGTCTGTGTTAGCTAACAACTTAATTCTAAGTGAGTTTCTACAAGATTGGAAAACATATTTGCCATTTTGGTATTGCTGCAAGGAATTAAAGAAACATTGGAAGTACTTTAACTAGACATGTGGAGTTCATAGGGTTCATATAGGGTGACTATGAAGTAAGGAAATATAATCCACTCCAGGTTTATTATTTAGTTTCTGTAAAACTATAGGAGGCAATTTTGCAAAGTATTCCCTTTCAGTTTACCTACCAGAGATGTTTCCACCTGTGCCTCTCTTCAAATTATGCTGTCAGTTCTCAACTCGTTAGCTCAAGGACGCAGAAAATAAGCCATCACCTTTCACTGATTTTTCTCCAGGGGAAATGTGTCGTTCCATTTGGTTTGTGAATCTCTTTGCCTCACACTTCCTTAAAATCATCATCCTTTTTTTCCCCTTTCTACTATAGAATTATAAATGCAAATTAAAAAAAGCCAAATATAATTATATTTCAGGAAGGATTTCATTTTTTCCAAATAACTTTAGAACCATTGAAATAGATGGCATATTTATTATACTAACTCTTAGTTGGCAACTCTTAGTATACTGAATACTGATTTAGTATACTAACTCTTAGTTGGTAACCAGTAACTTAGTTGGAAAATATTAAAAAGACCTTCCCACTAATCCAAATCCCTTATATTGAGCTAAAAGACTCCTCCAGGTAGAATTGGAAAATAAGTAAACCAGCAGTTTCTCGTAGTTGAGTAATTTGATCCCACCTGTTTTGCAACCATTAGAACCTAGGCTCACCTTTATCTTAGGTTCTGGTTGGTTAACTATGGAGTAGTTAATATCCCCATAGGAAAATGTCTATGGTTGTTTATGAAGTCAAAACTATGTGAGGGGTGTTACTATACGCTAATCATCGTGTAATGTCTTGGAAAGATCTTTGACTAATTCTCTTGTTCCAAATGCCAGTAGAGATGTCTCCATCAGCTTTGACCTTCTGGCATAGAGCTCAAGACCAAGATATTACCTTAGTAAAAATATATCAAATAATTGTTTGCTAAATATATTAACCTGGAATTTTTAGGATATAGGGATTTAGTAAAGACTTAATTGTTTGCTTGTACTTTATGCCCTTGTTTTTTCACTTATAGCTACTTTGAATTTTAACTTGGTTTCTACTCTTTAACTTAATTTCTACTCTTTAGCTTCTACTCCTTAACTTAATTTCTACTCTTTTATAATAGTCCCTGATCAACCAACTTCATCTATTCTCCTGCTTCTCAGATTTTCCTAACATTCATACATCAAAACACTTGATTTATTTGTTACATACTAATTCATACTCTAACTCTTTTATATGTGTAAGTATTGTCTACTTTAAACTTGAGTGGTGAGAAACCAAGGAATCTATCTCACAATTTTTATATATAATTTTGTCTCTTCTTCTTTTAGGCAACTTAGAACTATTGACCTTGTATCATATAGTTATTTATACAATTACAAATCTTTCCTTGAAGGATAGATGAATATATATTTCACAGTTTACCCTCAGACTTAGCACAGTTAATGGCCAAAGTAAATATTTGAAATATACCTGCTTATTAAGTGAATGAATATCTTTGAGGATGTCAACAATTTTACCCCTTTCCATCCATAAGTGAATGGCAGAGTGAAGGGACAAAGACAAGAATACCATGTTCCAAAACACCCGGGTATTGAGAGCCTATGTCATTCAAAGATAGGGACCTGGGCTAGTATGGTTATAACAAGTCACAACCTACAATATTTACCAATCCAGGGACAACAGGCGAAAACTGAATAGTAAATGTGGTCTTCTTAATTCAAGAGATAAGCAAAACTTCTAGTAGCTGTCAAAACTATTATTTCTAATATAACACTTTCAGTCACTATGTGCAAAGTTTTTCAAGGATTCTGCTGACTTACTGCTTAAATCAAACTATTTCTATACCGTACATATTTCCTCATCATGTCTTCTAAACCTTGGACTAAGGATCATCTCTCTTCATCTGTTCCTTGACAAAGGTCTTTCTCTAGTATCTTAAAAACACTCCTTTCTTGCTTCAGTGCTTAATGTGAGGCCTTTTTTTTTTTTTTAAGAGTTTATTTATTTGACAGAGAGAAACACAGCCAGAGAGGGAACACAAGCAGCAGGAGTGAGAGAGGGAGAAGCAGGCTTCCTGTTGAGCAGGCAGCCTGATGTGGGGCTCAATCCCAGGACTCCAGGATCATGACCTGATCTGAAGGCAGTCGCTTAACCAACTGAGCCACCCAGGTGCCCCAGTGCCTTTCTTTATAAAACCATAACAAGACCACTGGCTGATAATACTAGCTCTCATAGTACTTTGAAAAATGGTGACCACAAAATTAGTTTTTAACAGCTTATTTCTCATTATTGAACTGAAGAAAGTTATTTAGTGAATATCTGACAGTATTATTTCATTATTGGTCCATGAATTGGAAATAATATTCCAAAAATACAAACTGAGCTCAAAGTAGAGTATTTGGTGATCAAAACAGCAGTGGACAGCGAAATATTGGGAGCATACTAACATAGGAGGGCCAGAAACTAGGGATTGTAATAAACTACGAGTTCAAAATAAATCATGAATGTAAGGTATCCATCCTTTTCAATGACATAGCAGTGGGGTGCATTAAAAAAGGTAGAGACTTTAAACAAGAATTTTTACTCAATTTCTTAGCTTGATAACTCTGTACTTTGATCCTCCTAGGGCCTCACCCCACGTCACTAATTCCCAGCTACCACCCATCTTTCCTTCCTTCAACTCTTCATTGATCAAACCTACTCTTTTTTTTTTTTTTAATGATCATACCTACTCTTGGTTGCCTTACTTTGGCCAGCCGTTTCGTTTCACCTTCTGTCAATGGCGTGTGCACTGCAAGTCATCATAGTGAACAGGACCCTCTATCACTCTAAAGTTATTTTTTAAGCAAGTTTCAATGTGTCCTCTGTGACCATAAGATGTATTAACAATAGCATGACTTTGCCAACTAATTTAAATACTCATCACTCATAAATCTAAACTGGAGTTATATATTTTTATATCTGTCTAGTCTTCTTTCCTGCTTGTTTTTCCTATTTACTCTATTAGAATCAGGGACTTTGTATTATTCTTCATCATGTCCCTATTGTCTGGTATTCAGCTTGATGCATAATAAGTTCTAAAATATTGACTACAACTGGACCTCTGACATGACCTTCTGCTGTATAAATCTAATTATAGGCTGATAATGCCATAGGGTCTATAATTTTGTTATATTTCAAGTGGATGTATTTTGTTTGCTTGCTTTTCTTTAAATATGATGCCTAATGCTTCTGCATATTTAAATTTAAAAGCTTGGCATTTTACCATACTTGGTAACATAGATTTTATACAGTATTCTTTTCCCCCAGGCAATTATACATAAGTTAAATAAAAATAACAATGGATACAAATAATTGCTCTAGCACCAGAGGTCAAAGAAATGTTACTTTATAATTACATTTACTACAAACAGAAAATTCTCTTAGTCATATGATGATTTTATTTTAACAGGCAACAATAAATTTTTCAGGGAAACCTTGCTATAAAAATGTTTGAAGGTCTAAATAAATGGAAAATGATTCTCTCACATCTGTAAGCTTATTAGTGCCCTAAGTTATTATATTATATTATATCCTATTATTTATATTCTATCCTATCACATATATTATGCATATATTATATTAGGAACTCTTTCTTTTGTTTTTCTCAACATTTCAGAAACCTGTGTCAAGGAGACGGAGAGGATGCAGCAAATGAGTAACAATGAGAAAACCTGTTTATAACTGTAAGTTCTAGCCTCATGCTCCCCTGTAAAAAGCAGGTTGTTGAATGAACATAAATTATCTGTTCTTCTAGATTAAAAGACTGTATCTTTAATTTCTTTAAGTGAAGACCACATAGATCAGCCCTTGCCACGGGTATCAAACTATGAAATATCTAAACCACACGTATTTAAATGTAATACGGAGTACATCATAAGTGAAATGGACTCTGTGGTTTATGAGGAAACAGCTCATTTACATACCAAAGGATCTCTCAGAATCACAAATTCCATGTGCTTTTGACAGCTTGACTTCAGGCACAGAGATGTGGAGATGTTTGATGTTTAGAGAGCATAACATACAGAGAGAAGCAGGACTTTATTCATTACACATTTGCTGAGGATATTCTTTTTAACTTCCTTTGAAGATGGAAAATACCATCTTTTTGGACCCGAAAGTTCATCTATCTCTGCTTTACCTTCACTCAGGGCAATACATGTTCATATGACACCCAAATAAGCACTTCTTATCAGAAATTATTCATGACACTCTGATTCTTTAGAGAAAATGGGAGCTAGGGAAAGCAAAACTTAACTCAGTTGGATTTTCTAAGAACTTTGAGTTGAAGAGAAACTAAACTCCACTAGCTTGAAATTATTGTATTATGTTAATGCATGGTTTTCTGGTGAAGATTTTTCCCCTAATTTGCTCTTTTTAAATGGGTTACCTTCAATAGTCTGCATTTTAAAAATATATTTAAAATTTCTCCAAAGTGTTTCTTTTTATTTGATCGAGGGAAAAAAAAGAATAATGATTTTGACTCCATAACTGTAAAACCAAAAGCCTAACCGGAAAATCGTAATCATCTATGTATGCATTCTCTTTTCAAATTGATATATTCAACCCAAAGGTCAATATAGACCACTTTAAAATTGCTTAGTTGCACTGTTTTATGTTTCTCTCATATTAAATATTGTTAACTGATTAAAAATTAATGCAAACAGCCCTGAAGACTTTAAGTCTCTAAGGATTCCTAAGCCTTTAGAATAATAGCTGAATAGGCTCAATTCATTTTTGCATTGTAAAAGTAGCATGGTTTTTAAATTATAGTCACAATGATGACCAAAAACAAATAGGAAAAAATTAAGCATTTAAGCTGACAAGCAGAACATCTTCCATGAATACTGTGTGCTTAAAATGTAGTAGAAAAAAAAAAAAGAATCACTATTACAAATAATAACAAAAGCTACAGCAAAAACTTCTTAATGGAACCCAGCAAAGGTAGATACTAAAAAGACGCGTTTTCTGTTCTCTTTCACTGTGAGCAAATTTTGTAGCATGATCTTGTAAAAAGTTGAAAACATTTTTCTGGCCCTATTATTAGGTCTCCTATGAGATGAGGGTCCTCATCCCAACCCGCCGCCACCCCCCACCCCACCCCCTATCTCCCACCCACCCCCACCCCCACCACCCCCAACAACTATAGTTAAGTAGTGGACCTGGTGCTTGGACCGGATTTCTGA
>PITA01007148.1:0-94069 GCA_004023965.1 Spilogale gracilis
TTCCTTCTGCCACTGTCCTCCAGTTTGCCCCTCATGCACCGCAAGTAAGTGAGACCATGAGATACTTGACTTTCTCTTCTTGGCTTATTTCACTCAGCATAATCTCTTCCAGTCCAGTCCATGTTGCTACAAAAGTTGGGTATTCATCCTTTCTGACGGAGGCATAGTACTCCATTGTATATATGTACCACATCTTCTTAAATCTTTTTTAGACTAGAATAATCTCTTTCATTTTTTATAGCTAAATCTCCTGTGTTCTTACCTGAATTCTTCATGGTTTTGAGCAGATTCAAAGTCTATTTTTGAGAAAATCTAGGTCCTGACAGATTTCAATCCACTTTTCCAGCCCAACTCTGTTAGAGAGTGGGATAGCCTTTCATCCAGATGAGAATATCCATAGGGAAGCCTTGACTTTGACAGCAGAATATCAAATTTACTGCCTGCCAGTTAAGTATCTGAGCCATTTTGATCATACATTAATCAACTGTAGAAAATATAGCTTTTCAGATATTTATGAGTTCAATCATGACGTGACAGTAGCTTGATGTTGGCAAAAACTCAATTAGGTCATGGGATAGTCTCAAAAGAAAATTTGAGGATGTTGTAACTATACTTTTCTTAACTCTGACTCCGCACCAGGTGCGTGTACAGTGGATTAGCATGGGGTCTATTAGAAATGCTGGCATTATGTTAACTAACTAGTTAGAATGTAAATAACAACTTGAAACAAGACAAAAAAGAAAAAGAAAAAAAGAAATGCTGGTATTATATTTGCTCTTATCTTTTCTAGAGTATTTTTAAAAAGAATCATCCACTTAAATATCATATATCTTCCTAAAAATTGCTATAGAATTTTTTGCCCATTGTATTTTAAGAACTCCTTTATTTAAGGAATTCCACTATTGAACATTCTCTTAGATTTTAATATGTGGAAAAGTTAGCCCTTCCAGTTGAACATAGTTACTTCCTTCATCATACAAAGAGGAAAATATAAGCCAAGGTGTCTTTCCATTCCAGATACAATAAACTCTGAGCTATTTTTAAGTTGTTTTTATCTGCTTTTTAAAGTTGTTTTATTGCTTTTAAATTTCCAAAAGGTGGCTTTTTGTTTTAAACTCCTCACATTTATTCTTTGTTGTCCCATACAATTTCTTTAAAGTATTTTCCAAGAACACTATTTTCTCTGTAAAGCCAGAACAGAGGAAGAGTCTACCTTTTTTCCAAAGGCAATCTCAATTCAATCATTATAGTATAATTGTAAAATACTAGGCATGTTGAGTCACTCTTTATAAATATCTTTATTCAAAGAACTATGTTAACAAATTAATTAAAACTAAATAATTTCATATTTTCACCAAAAAATCTGCAACTGCTTTACAAACATTTATTTTCCAGAATAATTCAGTAAGATAACTCTATATTCTTCTCTCAGTAACTGAGACTATTGAGACAGCAACTAAGCAGGTTTTTTCTATTCTCCAAGTTGCATGAGTTTGGGACCAAATTTAGCCATTCAGAAACCTGAACAGTGCCACAGCACAGCCATGCAATGCAGCTGGGCCAGACACCAACCCCGCCCACGTGGAGCTGCAGACACAGCTGCCACTGCACAGAGGGACATGCAGTCCACGAAGTGGGTGCCAGCTCTGGCAGTTAGAGGAGATTACATTTCTACGCTCCACGTGACATTTCCTACACAGGTCCACTCCTTCAAGACCGGGAGAGGTAGCTGATTTGCCTAATACCTGGAAACAAACACAGAGAGTCAGGAAAAAATGGAAGGACAGAAGAATATGTCCCAAATAAAGACATCAGAAAAAGACATTAATGAAATGGAAATAAGCATCCTACCTGATACAGAGTTTAAGGTAATGATCATAAAGATGTTCAGTCAACTCAGGTGAAGAATAGATCAACAGTGAGATCCTCAACAAAGACAGGAAATATAAGAAAGTTCTAAATAGAAGTTACAAAGCTGAAAAATACAGTAAATGAACTGAAAAATATGCTAGAGGGATTCAACAGCAGACCGGATAAAGCCAATTATCAGATCAATGAGCTGGAACAAAGCAATAGAACTGATACAGACAGGGATACCTGAGTGGCTCAGTTAGTAGTGCATCCAACTCTTGGTTTCAGCTCAGGTCATGATCTCGTGGATCATGGTACTGAGCCCTGGATGGATTCTGCACTCAGAGGGGAGTCTGCTTAAAGATTCTGTCCCTCTGACCCTTTCCCACCTTCCCCACTCATGTGCTCTCTCAATTAAATCTTAAAAAGTCAACTCACCCAGACATAGTAGTAAAAAGAAAAACAAATTTAAAAATATGAACATAACTTAAGGGATCTCTGAGAGAACATAAAGAGGAATAACATTTGCAATTCTGGGGTGCCAGAAAGAGAAGAGAGAAAGAAAAGGCTATAAAACTTATTTGAAGAAATATGGCAGAATACTTTCCTCATCTGAGGATGGAAACAGACATACAGGGTTGGGAAGCCCAGAGAGTTCCAAATCAAATGAACCTAAAGAGATTCACACTAAGACACATTATAATTAGAAGGATAAAAGTTAAAGGGAGAATCTTAAAAGCAGCAAGAGCAAAATAGCTTACTATGTACAAGGGAAACCCCATAAGGCTATCAACAGATTTTTCAGCAGAAACTTCGCAAGCCTGAAGAGAGTGGCATAACACACTCAAATGGCTAACCAGAAAAAACTCCCAACCAAGAATTTTCTACCTGGCAATGTTATTTCAGAACTGAAGGAGAGATCAAGAGTTTTCCAGATAAGCAAAAGCCAAAAGAGTTCATAACCACTAAATTGGCCTTACAAGAAGTGTTGAAGAGGCTTCTCTAAACCATTAATTAGAGGCACTAATTAATAATAAGAAAATAAAAGAAAGTAAAACTCTCACTGGAAAAGGTAAATGTATAAAGATAGTGGATCAATCTCTTATAAAGCAACTATGAAGGTTAAAAGAAGAACAGTAAAATAAATTTAAAACCATAGCAGTTAGTTAAGGGGTGCATAAATAAAAAGATGTAAAAATGTGACATCAAAAATAAAAATGTATGGGTGAGAGAAAAATGTACAGTTCTGTAATGTGTTCAAATTTAATTTCTATCAAGTCAAAACATACTGTTATATATATAGGTTGTATGTGAACGTCACAGTACTACAAAGCAAAAAATTACAGTAAATGTATTAAGAAAATGAGAAAGGAACCTAAATATAACACTGAAGAAAGCCACCAAACTACAAGGGAAAAGTGAGAACTACAAAAACAGAAAAAGCCAGAAAACAACAAAATAGCAAAAAGTATATACCTATCAATAAGTACTTTAAATGTAAATAGACTAAACTCCCCAGTTAAAAGATAGAGAGCTACAGAATGGCTAAAAAACAAACAAACAAACAAAAAACAAGTCCCATTTATATGCTGTGTACAAGAGACCTGACTTCAGATCTAAAGACATACACAGAATGAAAATGAAGGGATGGAAAAAGAGAGTCCATGCAAATGACAATGAAAAGAAGCTGGAGTAGCAATACTCATACCAGACAAAATAGACATAAAACAAGGGCTGTAATAACAGTAAAGGGCATATAATCATAAAAAGTTCAGTCCAACAAGAAGACATAACACTTATAAATATATATATGTACCCAATATAGAGGACCAAGATACATAAAGCAAATATTGACAGACATGAAGGGAGAAACTGACAGCAATACAATAATAGTGGGGGACTTTGATACCCCCACTTACATTAATGGATAGATCATCCAAACAGAAAATTAATAAGGAAACATCAGCCTTAAATGATACATTAGACTAAAGGGACTTAATAGATATATGCAGAACGTTCCGTCCAAAAGTGACAGAATAAACATTCTGCTCAACTGCACATGGAACACTCTCCAGGATAGATCACATTAAGTCACTAAACGGGCCTCAATAAATTCAAGAGCCCTGAAATCACATCAAGTGTTTTCTGTGAGCACAATGTTGTGCAAATGGAAATCAATTGTAAGAAGACTGGAAAAACCACAGAACTGTTTGAGATTAAACAGCATCTGCTGAACAACTATTGGTTCATCAAGATAATCAAAGAAAATTGATTAAAAAATACCTAGAGACAAGTGAAAATAGAAATTATATACCAAAACCTTGGGGATGATGCAGCAAAAGTGTTTCTAAGAGGAAATACATAGCAATATAGGCTAACTTCAAGAAATAAGAAAATAAATTAACTTTACTCTTAAATGAACCAGAAAAGAACAAATGAAGCCTAAAGTCATCAGAAAGAAGGGAATAGCAAAGATTAGAATGGAAATAAATGAAATAAAGACTAGAAAAAAAAATGGGAAAAATCAGTAAAACTGAGAGCTGGTTCTTTGAAAAGGTAAACAAAATTGACAAACCTTTAGCAATACTCACCAAGGAAAAAAAAAGGGAGAAGACTCTAATAAACAAAATCAGAAATCAAAGAGGCGATATTACAACTGTTACCACAGAAATATGAAGGATAATATGAGACTATGAGCAATTATACACCAACATAGAGGACCACCTAGAAGAAATAGACAAATTCCTCAAAACATACAATCTTCCAAGACTGATTCATGAAGCAATAGAAAATTTGAATATACCAATTACTAGTAAGGAAATTGAATCAGTAATCAAAAAATTCTCAACAAAAAAAAGGTGCAGGACCAGAGCAGCTTCTCTGGTGACTTCTATCAGACAATCAAAAAATTTCAATACCTATTTTTTTCAAACTCTTCTAAAAAAATTGAGAAGGGAACACTTCCAAACTCATTTTATCATTATCCTAATACCAAAACCAGATGGCACCACAAAAAAAGAAAATTACAGGTCTGTATCATTGATGAACATCGATGCAAAAATCCTAAACAAAACACTAACAAACTAAATTTAACAATACATTAAAATACATCCACCATGAGTATGTGGGATTTAGTCCAGGGATTCAAGGACAGTTCAATACCTGCAAATCAATCCTCGTGATGCACCACTTTGACAAAATGGAAGATAGAAAGTATGTGATCATCTCAATAGATGCAGAAAAAGCATTCGACAACATGGATGGACCTTGAAGATATGGGAGGTGAAGTTAGTCAGATGCAGAAAGACAAATACCATATGATTTTACTCATCTAGAATCTAAAATCAAAACAATGAACAAACAAAACAAAAGCAAACTCATAGGTATGGAAAATAGATTGGTGGTTATCACAGGGGAATGGGGGTGGGAGGTGGGCAAAATGAGTAGAGGGGTTCAATTGTATGGTGATGGTTAGTAGCTAGACTCTTAATGGTGCATGCAGATGTTGAATTATAGTGTAATACACCTGAAACTTATATAAACTTATAGACCAGTTTTTCCTCAATGAAAAAAAAAGAAAAACCTCAACAAATTATTGTTCTAAATCCCAGTTCCATTTACCTGAGAATTTACTGCTAAAGCATTGATACTTTAAAATTCATTCTAAAACTCTTTGATATAAATTCTTGTAAAATAGATCGGACATCTTAGTATGTCCTTTTCAACCTGGATACAGTAAACTGAATCTTATTTACCTTTTTCTATGTGACTCAGGGATATAAAGATGATCCTTATTATGCAGTGTTTGGATAGAGTGATGTCATTAGGGTGAGGAGCCATTTGCTCCTCTATTAAATTATGTGTTTGTGCCTACGTTTAGGTTTTCTGCCTTCTCTCCTACTCTCATTTTCCTTATTCTCTGTGTGCCTGGTGATAATAGCTTTTTACTTCCTTCTGTTTGGGGGGTTTAATCTACTGATGAAACCAACCAACCAACTTTCTAGAATCATCTCAAGTGAAATAGAAATAGATTCCAAGGAACAATCTATGAAATTCTCCAGTGAGTGTCCAGGAATACTAGTGTGTGGACTTTGTTACATCAGCGCTGCCTCTCAGAGGCTTGTTTTCCCTACTTCTTGGTTTGGGGCAAGTTTCCAGGTGGGTTGAAGTGTCACAGTGCAAAGGCTCTCTGTGGAATGGATAGAAAGGCTAAGCTAACTATACTATGCATATTCTTTCAGTTTTGTAACTCCTTTGCAAAAAAAGTCAGATCTTTCACTTTAATAAAAAAAAAAATCACAATTCTTAACCTAAGCAATATTTTTTTCTGTTGTAAACTTAAATCATACCTCCAATATAATAAACAGCAAGCATATGGATGATTCATTTCCTTTCAAAAAAGATTACAGAGAGGATAATGAATGATTAATATGAACAATCTGTCATGCCTCCAAAATAGATATTATGCAAAGAGCAAGGAAGGTTTAGTCAACTTCATCATATCTTTCCTCTTCATAAAAATAGAGATATACAGAAATTTTCTTATTTGTATTCTCTCTGTGATTCAACCATGCTCCTTATCATAACACTGTCTAAACCTCAGCCCTCTTAGAAATTAGTCTTTTCTTAAGTTTTAATGAGACCACCTTTTCATGTTTTGTTGTAAAATAGTGGATGGTGAGGATTCATCATACGTTATCAGGAGTAGCACTAAAACATGGTGTGCAACTTTCAGTAGAATAGACTCACCCTTTAAAAGTAATACATGGTGGACATTTCACTCAAATATAATTAAATCTTTATTTGATCATTTTTTTCAATTTATAGCCAAATATGAAAATAACCTTTTGTTTTAAAAACATAATTTTAAAAATCTCTGGAACAAGTCTTTTTTAAATGTTCCATGTGTTAAAAAAAAATCACTTTTTAGAGGCTTATAATTGAAGCGCACACCCTTTCATTTGTAAAGACAAATCAAATCAGCTTCCTGGCTTAAGAACCAAGACCTTCATGTTGCCTCACACTGTTTGGGCACTCATTTTCTCTTGGCCTTCCCTGGGGAGGAGTTTTGCAATTTTTTCACCTGACAAGTTTTTTTTGCACAGTAGGCCAGGATGCTGGCTTCTTACAGCACAATTTAGAGGGAAAACCTTCAATCTTTTGGCAAGGTCTATTGGAAGATTTTATAAATGCCTTTTTAAAAACAAAACTGTACCTTTCTGAGATTAAATATATTTTCCCTACATATGAAAACAAACTGAGCTTAGACTGGTAATCAAATGAGTGTCAATTTGAGAAGTGCCTTTTACCTTTCAAACTTGATTTAGGCATAGATGTGAATATTTTATATGCTGTAAGAACTCTGAATTGCTAAATTAGATGCTGGTGCAATTTGTTATAACTCTCAAAAATACAAGAACTCAGAGCACTAACTGAATTGTTTTCTTTTAAATCTAAAACCCAATCTTCTTGAAACATCTTGATCTCCTAAAATTCATTTCCATTAAATTTCCATACAGTTTGATAACAGTCATGTTTAGGTTGCTGTCCTTCTAATCTAGAGGGGCCCCTTTAGATTGATTTATGTTGCTTGATCAACAGAAAAAGATCTTGGCCTCAAGTTTCCATGTAGTTCTCCATCTTTAAATGATTTTTTAAATCTGATTTAGAAACATTAAACCTATGGACATAGGCAATTTTTACTACTTCTACTTTCTCCCCTTCAATTCCTTATTGGTATCTTTCTTTCTTAACTATCCTTTTCTTATAAGTAGTTAGATATGGATGTTATTGAAGCAAAAGTCATCTATTCAGTCTGAATAAGAATGATTCAACTTTTTTTTTTTTTTTTGCCCCAGGCTGCCTTGTCCCCTTCTTATGACCAACCCACTTCTATAACTATAACTTCAGTTACATCAACCAATTTTTATTCAGCCCTAAGCAAATAATGCTGTCCATGGTGTTGGCTCTACCTGAAAAACAGGGTACATTCATTTAATTCCCTGCTGCAGTATAAAAGTTGAATTATAAAGTAGGATTATCCATTCACAGTGAGCAGCTGGAGCTTTTCCCTTGCATAGAATCAAGGCCCTGGTTTAAGGTTACAGTAATGAATCCCAAGGGAAGGAATTCTTCTTTCCCTAATTTCTATCAAGAAATAATCCGTACCTTGTTTTGGATCTTCTAGGAACCAAAGAGGTTGTACTAAATGTGGATGATGATGGAGTAATTTCATTGAATTTTGAATGTGATCAGATGGCGCCAAAGTCTCAGTTTAACTGGTCCAAAGATTATGTATCCACTGAGGACTCACCACGATTAGAGGTTGAAAGCAAAGGCAACAAGTATGTACTGTTTCAATCGTAATAATGGGTTTCCTTTTCATGATAGCAAACAGCTTATTCCACTCTCCTTTCTATTTCAAATATTTAGTGTAAGTAAATCACAAATACTTTATATCTGGTCACGTAAAAACTAAAAACCAATATCAGCCTTAAAAAATAACAGTCCTTATGAAACACTTTTCATGTTATTTCATTTAAAAAGCTTTCTCATATATCATCTCATTTGTGATGTTAGAAAAGCTTTGATCAACATAAAATCAGCTTTATGGTGATTCTTGTTATTTTGCGAAATTTTGTAATCTTAAAGTGATGGTGAGAATGCTTATGGGGAGAGAACAAGGAAGAACTTGTTAGATCATAGACCCCGCACAGCCTCCCTTCTTAAGAGAGTATTCTGTTCCACAGGACGAAAATGACCTTCAAGGACCTGGGGACAGAAGACTTGGGCATTTACTCTTGTGATGTAACGGACACTGATGGAATAGGGTCAAGTTACTTGATTGATGAGGAAGGTAAGTTTAAAATCATCCCTGGGTGGCTCAGTCAATTAAGTGTCTGCCTTCAGCTCAGGTCATGATCCCTGGGTCCTGGAATTAAGTGCTTCATTGGGTTCCTTGTTCAGGGGGGAGCCTGCCTCTCCTGCTCCCTCTGGCTGCCACTCCCCTGCTTGTGCGCTCGCTCTCTCTATATATAAATAAAAATATTTAATAAAAAATAAAATAAAATCAGTCCATTCACAAGTCTGACACTGCTTTGATTCAGCAGTGAGTGATCCTCTAGGATCAAGTGGCTTTTGTTTCAGTAGTTCAAGTTTAATTGTTCTTTCTTTCTCCCTGCAGAACTGAAACGTTTACTAGCTCTCAGCCAAGAACACAAGTTCCCAAGTAAGTGTCCACAGTATATCCACAGAGTTTAAGGGGTAACTTCTGGAACAGGTCAGATGGCAATTCTGACAGGATTAAGAGAAGAGGCCATTAAGAATATATAATGGAACATACACTGGTAGCTACAAATGCACTTTCCAGAAGGGCTGATTTTATCTTGGCCATTGTTCTAAAGAGATACAGATAGTAACATAGAAAACGCATCCCATGCTGTTACATTAGTGAAGTGGCAGGTTACACAAGGTCATAGCTAAGTAATTAAGTTCTTCACTTTTTGCCTATGTTCTTTGGAATCCTATATATTATATGATTCTGGATACATTAATTTTTATTTTTTTGTGATCTAGATAATTAATAAATTATAATTAATTGTTTTTTAGGCAAACCAATCTCTCCTAAGCAATTTAATATTGACACTTCACAGAAAAATCATACTTCTAAGTAAAGATAATCTAAAGACATTAGCTACCATTTTAAACTCCTGGAAATGAGGTAAAGATGCCCTAGTCAGGAAAAGAATCTCTCTGAACTATCTACAAACTCTTCAATAAAGGACTTTCCACATAAAAGATTAAATTTCACAGTTGACACCTAAAAGAAAAGAAAGAAGTCTAAAGTGATACCTGGAAAGTTCCACTGACCTGAGAAGTTCTTCTACCATTGATATCTATTGGCCAAACTAGTGGATTATCCAGAAGATTATACCCTGGAATTTGCGAAAACAAATGAAGAAGAGTGATAATACACACTCTTTTAAATCACGAATTTTGTTTGTTTTGTTTTACTCTTTAGTCCCTAAAATACAACTCCTTCACCAATACAGACTTTTCAGAAACTCAGGAAACTATATCGTGACACCACACTATAGGCAAAACCTTGTATGTTTATATATGTGCATTTTTCTAGGAGCAAGGTCTGTAGTTCTCACAAAATTCCCCATGAAGGCTATGATTAAAAAACAAACACATACTGCTCTGGAACTAATTGCCTGGCTTCTTTTCCATTCCCAAGGAATGTTTATTCCATCCTGAGGCTGCGTGTTAGTGACTATTGGCCTCAGTTGTTATGTTCTCAAAACCAACTTTGTTGAACAACACAGTGCACTGGGGTACCTGTGGGGTGTGGATGAATACAAACTTTCTGAATTCTGGGAGAGAACCATTTCTCATCTGTATGCTTATTCACCATAAAACTGGAAAAGTAATACTATGAATGGTATCTTCAAAGTTATTATTATTTTTGAATTGCATGGAAGGTAGAAGTTTGGCCTGTCCTCTCTTTGTTCTGTACTTTTGCCCCACTCCATGAACCTGAGCAACTCAATTTTAATTTCCCCATGCATCAGTTTCTTTTCTAGAAGTGCTTGTTGTAATCATTTATAGCACCTACTGTGTAGAGATATTATGAGAGATCCTTGAATTTTTCAAGAAAAATAGAAATATTGATTGAAACAGCAGTGATCCTCAAAAAACCCATTTGTAGAAGATCTGCCTGCAAGCTGTACAGGATGCTCTCCCTTCACGTCCCCAGTGCTGTGAAGTAGGGCGTGGTAGAGAGGGTCACTATGCTGAACACAGCCAGACCCCATTAGTGATTCTCCCAAACACTGGTGGAAATGGAAAGAAACATCAGCATCCTCTAATCTAGTTAGTTGGACAGTAAACAGTGGCAAAGTGCCTAGGCAACAGCTGGTCCAAACAACATTTACATTTAGCTTAAAGGACAGTGATTAGATAACATGGGATGTTACTGTTGATTTGGAGGTGTCCAAACCTCCCTGATGTTCAGTGACCGTATGGACTTGGAGACGGTCTGATGTCACTGTCACATATGCTGAGATATTTGTTTTGCATAAGCATAATGGCTCTAATTACTCATTCTAGGAGAGAGAGTAGCAGCAAACTCAGGTTCCATTTTTATTAGAGACCTGGTGTGGCATTTGGGTAGGCAGAGAGAGAGAACCCAACAATGTGTTAAAAACTCTAACATGCAAGTGTCAGATCTACCCCAAGGGAGATTTGCTTAGCCATTGAAGCAGCATTTTCAAGAATACAGCTCCCACACTTTTCGTCCCCCCACTGCTATTACATCAGCCTAGTGGCTACAGGAAATATTTTCAGAGATCTGATGAAGGGTTAAAACAGCAGATCTAATTTCTCAATTTATACCCATTTCCTCTGGGTAAATGTTGACATATCATTAAGTCTTTTTATGAGATTTTATAAGGTTTTAAATGGGTCTTATTTCTTACAGAATGTAATAAAGAGTATGGTGTTCCTTTATTCCTTGGCACGGTAAATTCTGTTTTAAGCTGTTTTCAAAAATATTTTGAAAACCACTGAACATATGCCTTAAATCTACAAAAAATAGATATTTTGCTGGAGCAAATTAACTTCCAGAGAAAAGAGTGTTAGGAAATTTAGGACGGAGAAGAAGGAAAAAATAAGAATGTCTAAAGATAAAAACAGAAAATAGCCTAGCTGGTTTTGCCACTATTGCTACTAAGATGCAGTGTAGAGAGACAGCTTACTTGAACACTCCAAGGTATTGTGAGGGAGGCAATGGAAGCTATACTTCAGTATGGTCAACATCCTGCGTAATATCTCTTGGTTATTATCCCTCTTGTACACATATACCCTATGTGTGCAGATATATGCAAACACATATACATATTTGATATGTACTCTTAGGTGTCAATATATTATATTTTATAATTGGTAGTTGTAGAGTATTGTTGAAGCAACTAGAGGAGGAAAGAGGTACCAAAATATTAATAGCCACATTTATAGAGCACTTGCTATATGCCAGAGTATTTATAGGGTGCTGAAATGGAATATATCATTTGAACTCCATGGTGACCTTAAAAAGCTCAATTCTAAGGTGATTTGATTTTAGATGTATAGTCTATGAGGGCTGGAGAAGTTAAGTAACTAGACCAGATATGCACAGTGCATACCCGTGGTTAAGCCCAAATGGTCTGACCCTAAGTGAGACATGACTATTACTGTGTATACACCTGCTGTTGGCCACCACACCCTCTCTGGCAATTCTTGGTGGCCAGTGTTTCCTCAGGTGATGTTCCTATTACTCAGAGAGGGCAGTGAACACTAAGGGAGCTTGAAACTTCCAGGAGGACATGCCCTTTCTCCTCCTTCACCTCTCTGGGCCCCTTAGGTAACTGCCTCACTCATGTATTAGATTTCCCAGAATGAGGTCTTCAGACTTTCTCAGAAAAGATTCTACTCTCCATTCCCCTCAAGAGTTACTTGTAGCAAGTAGGAGTGTCCTATAAGGAGAAAGCTTAGCTTCTGCTCTCACAACCCTGGATTCTGCCATGATGCTTTCCTTAGATATGCTCACACTGGCCAACAGCTACTGTTCTTTAGAATGGACAGCCAGAGAACCAAGAGGAGCACAAGAAGGAATAACTATCTCAGCTCTGTGACCCAGATATGTTACTAACCTTTCCCGGGGCTCAGTTTTGTCATCAGTAAAATGAGGAGAGAAAAGAACTCATGCTTCTTGAACACTGGCCATTATTCACAGTGTCTTAGTGTCCACTGGTACTGTATTTAGTCCTCTTGGCGGTCTTATGAGGCAGATAATATCCATGTTCAAGCAAGGAACATGAGGTTTCAAGAGGAGAGACCTGTCCAAGGTCATGGTGTGACATCAGAGCCCATCTTCTGTGCGTCATGGACACCCCTCTGTAGATGACATCTGAGCCTCCACTTAGTTCCTCACTGCAACAAGTCTATAACTGAGTTTCTGAATGACTATGGAATATTGCAAATGAAAGGCATCCCTTAAAGTTTGGAAAGGATAGTTTTAGGATAAGTACAAAGAAATTTTGATGTACATTTGATGCAAGTTTGGGAAACTTACAATTCAAAATGTAGCATCTGTTGAAATTTTGAGATTGGATTAAGAACCATTTAGAGAAAGCAAAGGGTGATGATTTCTCTTAAAGAAAACGAAGGACTACTAAACTTTGAGAGACAGCCATGGTTTTCAACAAAGTTTGCCTTGGAGCTATCTCTGATACAAAACCATTGGCTGGAGGAGCCTTTATAGAGAACATCTTCAAGTTACAAGAAATTTAGAAAACCGTTTTTGAAAGATATCAGACAACTTTTAAAATTTCACCCAGACTTAAATGGCTTAAGCAATACAGGTATACATCAGAGATACCATATGGTCCCTTCACTTTCTTTGTGAATCAAGCCATGCTATATCTTAATATGTCTTCTTAATAGTGACTCACACATTTGCCTCTGAAAAATATTGCCTCATCGAAGAATGTAAATGACCTGGCAATCCAGTGGGATGCATAGAGTTGAAATGATAAGCTAGTTCATCTTGTATATACCATCAACATTAATTCTGTTTTGAAATTCATTTTTAAAAACATTTGGAAGAACCTCCAAAGTGAGTTAAATTATTGAAAAAATAAATGTTAACACCTTCCCCAGTATTTTGAAGCAATTAAGAAGATAGAATGTTGGAGCTGGAAAATCTCTTGACCATTTAGGACATTCAGTACAATCCCATTCATTGGTAAATGAGTCAGCTGAGGCCCAGATATATGAAGGGACCTGCCTAATATCATACAGTTGCTGATGTTGGACTAGGCTCCAGTTCTCCTAGGGCCAGCCCAAGACTATTTCATCACACTCTGTTATTTTCCCTAAAGCCACAGTAGAGAGTCACATGGGTTAGCTGAAGGAACCCTAGAGGTAAGTTTATCTTCCTCATTTTTACAGTTGAGATATCTATAAAGGTGAATAAATAGGTGAATGACTTGCCCAAAGTGGATTAGAACCCAGGTCTTCCATCCCTGAACATCATTCTTTCCCTAAATGTCCTTACTGTCTCCAGGCTTTGCAAGAAGCAAAGTGCTCTATCGTCATTACCACAGAGTGTTTTTTCACTGAAAAATTGGTATTAATACAATTGGTTACCAGTAAAATTGCTGTTTTTGTTTTTCTTTTGCATAGCTGTTCCAATTAAGTCAGAGTTGGCAGTTGAAATTTTGGAGAAAGGCCAGGTCCGGTTTTGGATGCAGGCTGAGAAACTGTCTGGCAACACCAAAGTCACCTACATATTTAATGACAAGGAGATTTTCGAAGGGCCGGTATGTTTTACACTTTTTAGATTCTAAACATATCACTGTACTGAGGTGCTGAGGGAGCCCTATTAAAATGCAGGTAAGTTGTTATGAAAACCACTGGGTGTGGGGTGGGAGAGTTTAAGGCATTTCACATGTAAAAAAAAAAAAAACAACAAATAGGATGAGGAAAATATAGACTGATTATGTCATATTATCCAAATTGGGACACTGTTGAGAAGGAAAGGGGGTTCTAGTAATAATTTTTCCAGGATAAGAATCAAACCAAAACTGTCTCAAGGAAAGTCAAGAAGTATGGTTACCCAGGAAAATAGAGAAGCAAAGGAGCCAGCATCCTTACCTGAACTCACATACTCACATCAGAAACCTCAGCAGGAACTTGGTTCTTCATGAGGAGGAAATGGCCTCCATTGTTCCAATGGCTCAGAAAAAAAAAAAAAAATGCAGCGAAAATATCTTCATTACTTTTCTGGTTAAAAAAAAGTGATACATTTTTATTGTAAAAAAAGTTGTAAAGACTCAGAAAGGACAAATCACAAATTCTTACAACTTCTTAATGTACACATTGGTTTATACTTTTTGGTCTTTTTCTACACTTCTGTGTGTGTGTATGTATGTGTGTCTATGCATGTCTTCTTTACATAGGTGAGTGTATGTACCTACTCCTTGCTTTGCTTTTAGCATAAGCTTAGTTTCCATAGACAGAGTTACAACATCTGCACTTTATTTGTCGTCCCAGAATCAGGCCAGTACCCAGAGATACTGAAGAACTGGTGTTTAAGAGCTCTGGCTCTTACTGTGCTATCACAAGTATAAATAAGAGACTCAAAAGATGGGAGAGAAGTGATTTATGACCATTATTAACAACCTGTTCTCCTTTCATCAAGATATGTTTTTAAAACATTTCAAGATTCATTAGTGAGGGGGAGAATGAATAACACGAATAGCAAAAAATTATGTAATATATTTCTTTTCAGCTCATTTACAAAAATTATGTAATATATTTCTTTTTAACTCATATAGAACCTGAATAAGTCACAGAGTCCACTGTGGCCCATCCTCTCCATTTTCTTTTTTTTTTTTTTCCTCTCTCCATTTTCAAAATATTCTTTTTTTTTTTTAAAGATTTTATTTATTTATTTGACAGAGAGAAACACAGTGAGAGAGGCAACACAAGCAAGGGGAGCGAGAGAGGGAGAAGCAGGCTTCCTGCTGAGCAGGGAGCCCGATGTGGGGCTCGATCCCCAGTCTCTGAGATCATGATCTGAGCCGAAGGCAGTTGCTTAACCAACTGAGCCACCCAGGCGCCCCTATTTTCAAAATATTCTTCTTGATGGCTGTGCTCATCACCCAGCCAACGGAGGGGAAGGAAAGGCATTGTTGGCATCACTGTCTGCTGTCACAACCATTTAGGGACCACTCGTGCACACACGTGCATAGACACACTCCTCTTCATGTGTTCACACATGCACACATACACATACATGCTCTGAACTTGAAGAACTGCTCATTGTTATTACAGTTAGTTCTCATACTATTCTGTTAGGTAGAAACCAGTGTTGTAGGCTAAGTTCCCTAGAAGGACAGTCTGAAACAGAATTTCCCTTTCAATTGACTTATGGGGAAATACTCTCAGGAGTGGGGACTAGGGAAACAAACTAAGGTAGAGGAAAGCAAAGCAAAAATGTGGTCTCAGTTGGAGACTGGCTTCCTGCAGGGGACACTCTGGGGCATGAACTACAGCATAGATTTGATCCCAGACCTGAGCCTTCATTCTGTGACATTTTATAGGAAAACTTCATTAAATCAAATCCACTGTAGAACTTGCACTTTATGCCCAGGGGCTAAGATTTATCTTTACACTGAAAAAAAAAAAAGGTGCCTAAACAACATGATAAAATAAACACAGAACAGTAGGGCAAGTTCAATTTATTAGGAGCAAAGGGACTTCAAATGCTTTGGAAGGATTTTTATTCACATAATAATCCCACAGATATTTATTAATTGCCTGCTATAGACTATGCATGCCCAAGACACGAGGGATACAGAAATGGACAAGACAAAAACACGTCCCTCATGCTGCCTGTTGTTTTGCATTATTCTGCTAATTAAAACGAATGTAATCTGGAAGGTAAAATGGGGATCTAAAAACAAGTTTTGACAACATTTGTGACGTGGGATAACAAAACCTTATTTGTATTTTAAAAAATTAAATTTCAGACTTTATAGTAATCAGTTCTGGTCAAGGTCTTATATGCCATGTCATATTTTTCTTTTTCCAGGGAATAAGATTTTGAAAGCCCATCTAAAAAAAAAGTATTAACAAGAAATTTTATTAAAATTATGATTCTTTGGAGTTTGCGTTTATTCCATCAGGCATTGGCATCACATCTTCCTCAATGATTTCTGTTTTCCTTTCCACATTGAAGAAATATAAGATGCATATTGACCGAAACACTGGCATAATTGAAATGTTCATGGAAAAGCTACAGGATGAGGATGAGGGAACATATACTTTCCAGCTTCAAGATGGAAAAGCAACCGGCCATTCTACTCTTGTTCTCATTGGAGATGGTAAGAAGCCTATGGCATGTTAACTGAAAAACTTCACTACAGTGCAAATATCCCGTGGCACAAAAGTAGTCCTGTGGAAGGCAGCAGGAAATGTTTCTTGTGTTTCAAACACTGGAATCCAATTTCAATGAATACTTTCCATAGTATTTCACCAGATTTAACCTTAGCCCACAGGGAAGACTACATAAGTGATCTCCTATCTAAATAAGTATTTATTACCAAAATTCTCCAGTAAAGGAGACTGCAGTCCAACTAAGACTGCATCTGTATCTCAGAAACAATGATAATACCTTATGCTGTGTACTTACTTTAAACTACTTAAATGAAGAAGAAAAAATATGCAAAAGTGGTTCATGAGAGATTAGTTAATCATACTACATAACTGGATTATATGTCAGCTGCCATAAACCACTGTAGAAACCACCAAGATGTGAAATGTGGCATTTGGAAAGGCTGGCCAAATTGCAACATCCTATACTACTTCACTATTTCCTTGCTTCATGACCTTGAACAATTTACTTAACCCTCCTCGTCTATTTCTTCATTATAAAAACTTAAATAGCTTGTCTTAATGAATAAGTATGTTATAATAATGAATATAGGGACACCTGGGTGGCTCAGTCAGTTAAGCAACTGCCTTCGCCTTGAGTCATGATTCCAGGGTTCTGGGATCAAGTCCCACATTGGGCTTCTTGCTCGGCGGGGGACCAGCTTCTCCCTCTGCCTGCTGCTCCCCCTGCTTGTGCTCTTTCTCTGTGACAAACAAATAAATGAAATCTTAAAAATATAGATATATAAAAATTAGCATAGTGGCTGGCATATACAGTTATACCACTCAACTCAATTTCATACATCCTTGTTTTTATATTATAGTTTATAAAAAACTCCAGAAAGAAGCCGAATTCCAGCGGCAAGAATGGATCAGGAAACAAGGTAAAAATGGGCAGTGAGTAAAGAGAAAAACTTCAATTTCTTGAAAAAAATATTCTAACATTAATTCTATAACAAATTGTAATGGATATTATCGCTTATGTTAATAAGGCCCTGGTAAATAAAAATTATTGAAAATATTTATTATTTTAAAAAGAAAATATTTATTATTAAATATATATTCATTTAAAATATTTGAAAACGAATCTTGAATTT
This sequence comes from Spilogale gracilis, assembly GCA_004023965.1. Lineage (NCBI taxonomy): Eukaryota > Metazoa > Chordata > Mammalia > Carnivora > Mephitidae > Spilogale > Spilogale gracilis. Next base: position 17,928 of record PITA01007148.1, read on the forward strand.
TAAAGTATCACTTCATATATATATCACTTTAGAATTTAAGAATGAGCTTTGAATTTGCATTTGTGATTAATAGAATGATTACCGATGTCATTAAAATTTTATAGGTCCTCATTTTGCTGAGTATTTGAGCTGGGAAGTGACTGGTGAATGTAATGTACTATTGAAATGCAAGGTAAGGAAGCATCTGGGTGGCTCAGTTGGCTAAGCATCCAACTCAGTTTTGGCTCAGGTCATGCTCTCATGGGTCAAAGGAATTGAGCCCCACATGTAGCCCAGTGTTGGGCTCCCCACTCAGTGGAGAGTTTCTTGACAGTCTCTCCCTTTGCCCCTTCCCCCACATGGGTGCATGCCCATTCTCTCCCTTTCTCTCTAAAATAAATAAGCAAATATTAAAAAAAAAAGAAGAAGAAGGAATGGAAGGTAAGAGGTAGATAAATTTTAAATATTTGATATAAGGGAAATAAAAATAAAATAGAATGTGAGAAAGGACAGATCAATCTTTCATGTCCATTTGAACCAAAATGCTAAGTGACACATTCTTGCTCTTGAATATTACTATAATCATCGGTTGGTAAGATACATAAAATAAAATGAAACCTAAAATAAGATAAAATAAAACAATATAAAATATGGTAAGATAAAATGATTGCACCTATTCATTACACCCAAGTTGATAAGGATTGACTCTTTTCTTTCTTTAAATTAAGACTTTATGTTTTTTTAGGAGCAGTTTTAGGTTCACAGCAAAATTGCGGATTTCCCCTGTAGCCCCTGTCCCCATACTTGTATAGCCAGCATCTTCATCAGTATCCCCCACCAGAATCACACATTTGTTCCAATTGATGATTCTATGTGGACATTTCATACTTGCCCAAAGTCCACAGTTTACATTAGGGTTCACTCTTGGCATTATATATTCAACAGCTTTAGATGAATATATGATGACATTTATCCACCATTATAGTATCATACAGAGTTTTTTCACTGCCTAAAAAGACTCTGTGCTCTGCCTATTCATTCTTCTCTTGCCCCATCCCCATTGTTTAAAAAAAATTAATCTCAGAAGAATCTCACAATCTCTTTGTTCAGGCCAAATCTTCATTCTAACTAGTAGATCTATTCCACAATCACTCCACTGTCTTTCCATGGAAGTGTAGCAATTTCCTATCTAGCTCGTGTGGCTGAGGCAACAATACCTTTGAGTATTGGCTGCTCAGCTACGTGTTCTGAAACCAGTGTGCTGCCGTGAGGGAAGAGGCTTGGTCAAGAGTTTGCAGCTCATGACCAATTGTCTCATTAGGCCTTGGGAAAAATTTAGAAATATAAGTCCATATCACATTCTAAATCATTTCATACCTTAGCTCATGGTGTGTTCAGCTGAGTGAGTCATCAAAATGTTTTGGATGAGGAACTGCTAGATGAGGCTGGGTGTAAAGGTCATGACAGCAGACAGTGGCTCCAAAGTAGAAGCATGGATGTGGCATTTGGCGTTATAAAAGTCAGAACCCAAGTGCCCCCATCTTTTCTAGGTCTGATGACATTTAAATAGCAGTCTACCACAAATGTGTCCGAAGATAAAGTCTAGGCTTTATTTAACCTCTCAGGAAATGGCAAAGCTTCCTGAAAAACAATTTCTCAGACAGCAGCCAAAACCCTCTCTCCTCCTGGCTGTCCACTGCCATGTTGCCCCCGACTCACTTTCTCCTCCACAATGCCCACCCCATAAACCACACTTTCCCTGAAACCCATAGGTCTATCCTCCTTCTTTCTGTACTACCTGTTGCACTAGCCTTCTGCGAGGTGAGTTTCGGTGTCCTGTTCTGATGGCTTTCCTCAGGAGAATCAGCCCCTTGCCCAGATTCTGAATGTAGAAATAGATTCTGAATATTCATACATTATGTATTTATGCTGTTCCAGTGCCTGGAGTGACCTTCTTCCTTCAGCTTCTCTGACAAAATCCTTTCTCTAGGCCCAGCTTAGTCATCTTTTCTTTAAGGCCTTTCCTTTCTCTGTCCAAGTAGAATGAACCTCCCTCTGTCTTGCCATAGCTCTTTGTTTCATGATTATAGCATTTTAGGTACATTTAGCAATTTATATATTAAGTATAGTCAATGCAATATGTGTAGCTAAACATTCAGAGATTCACGAGACTATTATGGGCCCCATTTGGAACTACTCTACTCAACAGAATGTAGGACAAGAACCCCAGCTTGCCTGCAAGGCAGTACTGGGCATTCCTCTCCTGCAGGAATCCACTTCACCACCCCCTGATGACAGCTAAGGTGCATGGGGACAAGACCTACTTTGGTCAGTGCAGGAAATGCAGTGGCTTAAAACTACTTCATACCCTAACAATCCAGTACCTCTTGTAACAACTCTCTGGGCAGAACTTCTAGGGGTCCCCAAAAGGGACATGCCCAAATTACCAGTGTCAGCATACTTAGGGAAACCTAAAACTATAGAATTCATTTCTAGTTCCTCCCAGTCCAGAAGTATTTTCCCAGTCAGGGGTCATTTTTATCAGAAGCAACATTGCCTAGTAACATAGTTACTTCTTATAATTCAGGGACCAGTTTACAGTATCATAAAGAATGTTTGTGTGTGCTGGTTTCACTATAAAGTTACCAGTGTTGGTTCTTATGTTAATTTATTAACTGAAAGTTTTTGACATTTTAAAGCTTTGCACATCCTTGTTTATAATTACATTTAACATTTTTTTCCCATCTGTTTGTTTTGTGGTTATATCCCTTTGGAGAATTGTGTGTTCATTTCTTTAGTCATCAGTGAGGTGTTAGAGATTGTTTTCTTGATTTGTGTGAAGTCTTTGCTTTTTTATATAATTTTAATTGTGCTTTAATTATTGTATTTATACTCTTCTTTGTAGGAAATTCAAACATTGTAGATCAAGCTCCAGATCCCTTTAACCATAGGAGTTTCTTTAGCCTATTTGAAATTTGTATGGGTATAGGATTTAAATGTTTCCTCAAAATTGCTAAACAATTAATTTATTAAACCATACTTGATGGATGTTAGCATAATATATTATGTTAGAAATGATGGTAATCATTTCATAATATATGCATATGTCAAATTAATATGTTATATATCTTAAACATATATGTCAGTTATAACTCAATAAACCTGAAAACACTTTAATTAAAAAATGTTTCTAGGGGCACCTGGGTGGCTCAGTTGGTTAAGCGACTGCCTTCGGCTCAGGTCATGATCCTGGAGACCCGGGATCGAGCCCCACATCGGGCTTCCTGCTCTGCGGGAAGCCTGCTTCTCCCTCTCTCAGTCCCTCTGCTTGTGTTCCCTCTCTAGCTGTGTTTCTCTCTGTCAAATAAATAAATAAAATCTTAAAAAAAAATGTTTCTAAAAATATACTTACCTTCCACATTTATTTACAAAACTTCATTTCTCTTTTTAAAAATATTTAGGGGCGCCTGGCTAGCTCAGTCAGTAGAGCATTTGACTCTTGATCTCAGATTCATGAGTTTGAGTTCCATGTGTGTAGAGACTATGAATAAATAACTTAAAAAATAAGAAATAAAATATTTAGATATATATTTACTCATTTAGATATATACTTACTCATTCTGTTCTTTTGATAAAGCCTTTTTTGTGACACAGGCTATATTTTAGTGTGATGGGATGTGTCTGCCTATGCTTTTCAGATATTTATTATTATTTTTTTAATTTAAGTCTGCCTGCTAGCATGTATGTATCTATTCTTTTCGATCCACCAGACAGTTTTAAAATCAATTTTTATTGCTGGACATAGAAATGCTACTGATTTAGGTTTATTCATTTGTATCTATTTATTTTAAACTTTTTATCAATTAAAATAGCTTTCAGTTGATCCCTTTAGAGATCTAGGTTTTCTAAGTGCAGTGCTTTTTGTTTTATCCAATGCTACATTAAGAAATATTTAGTTTTGTAAGAGTAGCAGTCCCTTATTTCAAGTCGTATAATTATGGTTTTTCTTCTAGGTCGCAAATATTAAGAAGGAGACTCATATTGTATGGTACAAAGATGAAAGAGAGATATCAGTGGATGAAAAGCATGACTTTAAGGACGGTATATGTACCCTGCTTATAACAGAGGTAGATGACAATAAGTGTGAAATGTAATATATTAGTTCTGTACCCTACATTCTTCTAAAAAAGAGACCAGATTCCGTATTCCTTTGCCCCATGAATTTTTAACAACTTACTTCTTGCTGCTCCAAAGATCCCTGCCCTGACATCACCCCAAAAACAAGCCACAGGAACACAAAAGCTTCTCTCACCTTGTGATAAATGCATGGATTTGTCCGATCCCCAGTATCCAACCAGTATTGGCTAGACACCACCAGCTCTGGCCTCTCTGAACTACCTCTTTTCATAGATGGGTGAGTGGCAGGACAATTAAGTAGATTCTTCTTGGTTTGCTCTTAAGCCTCCTGGTAACTTGTTCCCAAAGAGAACAGAGACAGTCAGACACAGGATTCAGTTAAATACATATTTTTATTTATATTTTTTCTAAAAGAACATATCTTTCAAAAACAGATGATCATTAGTTTTTAATATGAAGGCAGAGTAAAGGGTAAGGACTTTAAGTCTCAAATCAATCATAGCTTTAGAGGGTGAGAAATCAGGACCGCTAGCAAGTCAGATGATGACGGACAGGTTCGTCTGTGAAGTCCTCACCACTCCCTTGGCCAGATGTTTGTTCAGTGTGTGATTTGACAGCGGTTCTATAAACCACAAGACCTTAACAGTGCAAAGCCCATTCTCTGAGGCTGCTGTAAGCTGCAGTGTGGTGTTCCCATTCCCCCTTAGTTTTCCAAGAAAGATGCTGGGATTTATGAAGTTATCCTGAAAGATGACAGAGGAAAAGATAAGAGCAGACTGAAGCTTCTGGATGAAGGTCAGTCCTCTAACTGCTGGGGTTCATTTTGTGTGTTTTGTGTACAAGTTACCAGACTGATAAATGAGGCTAAGTAACAACTAAGGTCATGTTGAGTTTTTATCCACAGATTTTGTTTTGAAATTCCAGCAGAGTGAACTACTGTTTTATTTAAAAATACTTCGCTTTTACAACCGACAGAAGGGGAAAAGATATTTGCAAATGACATATCAGACAAAGGGCTAGAATCCAAAATCTATAAAGAACAAATAATCCAATCAAGAAATGGGCAGAAGACATGAACAGACATTTCTCCAAATGGCCAACAGACACATGAAAAAGTGCTCAGCATTGCTCAGCATCAGGGAAATACAAATCAAAACCTTGATTTTGAATTGAAAATAGAGTGACCCTACGACCCAGCAAACGCACTACTGGGTATTTACCCTAATAATACAAATGCAGTGATCCGAAGGGGCACGTGCACCCCAATGTTTATAGCAGCAATGTCCACAATAGCCAAGCTATGGAAAGAACCTAGATGTCCTTCAACAGATGAATGGATAAAGAAGATGTGGTATATATGTACAATGGAATACTATGCAGCCATCAAAACATAAAATCTTGCCATTTGCAACGACGTGGATGGAACTAGAGGGTATTATGCTGAATGAAATAAGTCAGTCAGAGAAAGACAATTATCATATGATCTCTCTGATATGAGGAATTTGAGAGGCAGGGCAGAAAGTGAGGGAAAAATGAAACAAGATGGGACTAGGAAGGGAGACAAACAATAAGAGATTCTTGATCTCAGGAAACAAAGTGAGGGCTGATGGGGAGGGGAAACGGATGGGGTGGCTGGATGATGGACATGGGGGAGGGTATGTGCTATGGTGAGTGCTGCAAATTGTGTAAGATGGATGATTTGCAGACCTGTACCCCTGGGGCAAATAATATATTATATGTCAATTAAAAAAAAAAACAAAACAACACTTCACTTTTAGTCTTCCTCGAAATCAAAAGTATACTTTTGATCTTCAGAAATTTAAAGTCCATAGTCCACAAGTGTTCTGTTTTCAATATAAATCATCATTTTTGTTTCAACCTTATAAAAAAATGTTCCAGGGTCAAAAACTACTGTGAGGGGCATCTGGCTGGCTCAGTGGGAAGAGTATGCAACTCTTGAGCTGAGGTTTATGAGTTCAAGCTCTACGTTGGGTGTAGAGATTACAAAACAAAACAAAACAAACAAAAAACTACCGTGAAAAGTGTGTCACGAGAAGCAGGACTCCTGCCGAGCAGGGAGCCCGATGTGGGACTCGATCCCGGGTCTCCGGGATCATGACCTGAGCTGAAGGCAGTCGCTTAACCAACTGAGCCACCCAGGTGCCCCCCAAATAGTCCATTCTTAACAGATGGCAAGAAAGATTTATATATGAAACATCAGGTCTCTCAGTTATTAGCAGAACAAGAAAGCAATTTCCATTTTTCAGAGACTTCTGAGGACAAATATATCATGCTAACAAAGACATACATGTGATCACCAAACTTCAAAGCATGTTCTTGAACTAGATCTTTAATAATATTGCTAACAAACAGTGTAGATCAGACTTTGATTTCACCTTTCTGTTCCTGGTGGAGGCAAGACAAAATGTGCTTATTGGCAAGAAGTATTATCAGGCTGAGAAATATCAGGGAACCTGGCTGGTTAATTCGTTACAAGTCGGTGACACAGATAAGAAAATTCCGTGTATGGGGGCGCCTGGGTGGCTCAGTTGGTTAAGCAACTGCCTTCGGCTCAGGTCATGATCCTGGAGACCCGGGATCGAGTCCCACATCGGGCTCCCCGCTCAGCGGGAAGCCTGCTTCTCCCTCTCTCACTCCCCCTGCTTGTGGTCCCTCTCTGGCTGTGTTTCTCTCTGTCAAATAAATAAAATCTTTAAAAAAAAAAAGAAAAAAAAAAAAAGAAAATTCCGTGTATGTAATCTAAGACTTCTTGGGACTTAAGAAGAGAATCCTAAAGCCAAGAACCTTCCTGGAAATCTCACTGAGGCTTTCTCTAGAATGTAAATATGGTAATAGTTACAAAGAATTAAAGAGAAAAATATATCAAAATAAGAGCAGGGATCTTTTAAAAGTTGGTACAGATGGAGGTATTATTCCCTCAAAGAGCACTTCTTGTCAGTTGTGCAGCAAATTCACTTGTGGCCAATACCCTTCACCAGGCAGGATAATGCTGAGACCACATGCTCCTCACAGTTTGAGATCTGACCTTACGTTGATCATTTTTATGCTAAAGCTCTGTCTATGAATCTCTATTCACAGCCTTTAAAGAACTGATGACTGAAGTATGTAAAACCATTGGTAAGTTGAAATGAGCTCCCTATGACAGTGCTTCACTATTCTGAATAGGCTTACAGCCAAATGAACTATGCTGTTTCCTCTTTCAGCTCTGTCTGCTACAGACCTGAAAATCCAGAGCACAGCCGAGGGCATCCGACTGTACTCTTTTGTTACTTACTACCTGGATGATCTGAAAGTTAACTGGTCCCACAAGTAAGTAAATGGGAGCTTGACTGCCATGTAGAAATTCTTTCTGCTGTGTGTGTGTGTACAGGAGCACACACATGCGTGTGCATTGGCAGGTGTATGGAGGGGGCAACAACTCTGTTCTTCCTCTCAGGGAAGGAGCCTTCTTACTTCCAAGGTCTGATGTTGACAAGTGCAGGACAGAAGCACCCCCAGCATTCCCTTAGCATGAGGTTAACACTTTCCCTCAACACATACGTGGTGAAGCCAGTGATGGCTAAGATCATCTGTCCTTGTGATCTGCGAATTACCATCGTCCCTACATCTCTGTAATGGAACTTCCACCTCCAGAAGGCTGAACTTGGGCTCCCTCTGCTTTGTCAGGCACTCAAAACCAGATTCTCATCCCTTCTTTCTATACATAGCTCACCGCAGCTATGGGCTGGAACAAGACTGAAGCAGCAGCACCGAGAGCCACCACATTTCCCATGATATGAATTCATAGCCATTCACAAAAGAAACCTAATCCAGTGGAGTGCCTGAGTGTGTTCCTATTATCATTATTAGCAGTTGCCATAGTTGGGCATTGGCATGTCTCTTGTCCACCCTTGGAAGCCTTTGGGGATTCAAGATTACTTTGGGAATGTGTATTTGAGCTAGACTGAGCCTGCAGATCTGTTCTAATTCCAGGTTCCTTTGTGGAGTTATAGGTGAGTTCACTCCAGGTCTCCTCTGGGATTCTAAGAGCCAAAGTAGGTTTCTGTGTCCAGCCAGTTTCCCCGTTACACTTTTGGCAGTGTCCTTAACCTGTGCACTTCCTTGAAATGTCCTGAGCTGAAAGAGAACAGCAGCCTGGCATAGAAATCTGACAGGGCACAGCCCCCTTCAGTCTACTCTTTGGAGGCAGGGGACACTCCTTCCAGAAGTCCTTTAGGAGCCCCGCTGAGCAGTAGGTCACTGTGGCATCTGTGGGAGGAGGCACAGAACAGTGTTTATTTGTATCTTCCCTACAGTGGGTGTCTATCAAATGCTGGCTGCTACCCCAAGCCCTTCACATGTATGAATTCATTTACTATTCACAACTCTAGGAGGCAGGTCTAGGAAGCTCAGGCTTAAGGATGACTTGCTTGAGGTCGCACAGCTAAGCAGCAGATGGAGGACTGAGCCCAGGTCTGGCTCCAGAGCGCCCCTCACTGTGATGCTATTCTGTGTTCCAGTTGCTTTAAAAGTCTGGATTGAACATCTAACAGGAACTGGGTCCCACAAAACAGATATTTGTGTTTTCTTTAAAATGACTTTACTGTGAAATAGAACAATGTTTTTCTTCTTATTCATTTACTGAGCTCTTAAACAAAACAAAACAAAACAAAACAAAACAGGGGCGCCTGGGTGGCTCAGTCATTAAGCGTCTGCCTTTAGCTCAGGTCATGAGCCCGGGTCCTGGGATCGAGCCTCGCGTCGGGCTCCCTGCTCGGTGGGAAGCCTGCTTCTCCCTCTCTCACTCGCCCTGCTTGTTTTCTCTCTCTGGCTGTGTTTCTTTCTGTCAAATAAATAAATAAAATCTTTAAAAACAAAAACAAACAAACAAAAAAACAGCAGGGAGGGAGAGAGCAAGCAGAATTCCAATTTGAATGCTTGGGGTTTCAGTTCTTTGTTCTACTTCTCTCAGAACATATTTTAGGAAAGTAATTATAAGTTACAATAGATCAAATTCTAGGAAATTCCTCTGTGACATCTAGGACATTCTAATATATCAGTCTGAAGAACAAGAGAAGATGAATTAACTGAATCATCAATCAAAAAGCTTTACATCATCTTTAAAAGAATTACTTGCTCAAAAATATTAGAACATTCAGTTTTAAGGACCTTGCTATTAGACTAGCAAGACGTAAACCTCTTACACTATTTGGTCTAGTCAGCTGAATGACTGTTTTGTGTACCCATGCGCCTATGAAAGATTCAGAAATCAAGGACTGATTGTCTTCACTGTCTTTACGTAAGTGGGCATAACAGGAAAAAACTTGAAATGGGTTAGTCTTGACTTTGTTCCTATCTTCCCTTGAATCTTAAACAAGTCACCTAATATTTTGAAATCTTAGTTTTCTCTCATATGAAGTAGGAACAATACCTCTTCTATCTCATAATACTGATGGACCAATGAGAGAATGAAATTTAGGGCAGTTTATAAACCATGAAGGGCTTTACAGATCTAAGGTACTATTATGCATGTTAGTCAGCGGTTAGAGAATTCAGATTTATTACAGCATTTAAGACATATATGTTTCTCAGACTCAAGTCTATGGGTACAGATGGGTTCCTTTACTCTACATTTTATGGCAGGTTTCTTTTCATTTTTAAAAAATATTTATTTATTTGAGGGGGCTTGTGCGGGGGAGGGGCAAAGGGAGAGGGAGAAGCAGGCTTCCCACTGAGCAGGAAGCCCATCCTGGGACCTGATCCCAGGATCCTGAGGTCATGACCTGAGTCAAAGACAGATGCTTACCTGACTGAGACACCCAGGTGCCCCTCTTATGGCAGTTTGTGAATATCTTTCAAAGAATGTACTATATAAGAAAAATGCTGAATGTTTATTTGAAAGCTGAAACTCTTTTAGTGGAGATTTTTGTTTTTCTGTTTTTAGTTCATTTTGTTTATTACAACTACAAACGTAATACATGCTTGTTTTAGAAAATATACTTATAAATTATATTACATATTAGAAAGAGCTTATAAGAAAATATCATCCATAGTTTTCCTAGCCATAGTATAAGCTTTTTGGTGTACTTCCAGTTTTTTCTCTATGTATAATTTTTACTATAATTAAGTAGTTTTGTATACTGCTTTTTTCCCAATTTCCTCACATGTTTACAAACTCTTCATCAAGTTTCTTTCAGCATCATTGAGAGTACACCTACCTCTACCTTTCTCTCACTTCATTTGTAACAGTGACAATTCTAAACCATCAGATCACAAGCCCAAGTGTTTTTATTTGCTTTTATTCTCTTGTAAAGAATGCAATGTGTCTTCTCATGACCTGCTGTGGAATTTGGAGGAACTCATGTCCAGAGGACAGAGAAAGTGCCTCATTCATTTTGGCAGACTCTGCTTTTCATTTATTCTTGGCCTTCCTACCAAGTACATATTTATATATGTTTTAAATAGCTTTGTAACCACATATGTCAATAGATGTCAGCCACAGATGAACCTCCTTAAATCTGTTTTTAATTAGTTTGTAAAATCTAACTTATAGCCAAAGACCATCTGCAAAAAATATGCAGTAATAAAATACGTAGTTTGACCTTTTTGCTTTAAAGGTCTGCTTAGTCCTACAAATAAACCCAAGCAAAAACAAAGGTAATTAATACCACTGAGAAGTATCAGTGTTGCAGTCAGCTGGGGCTCCAACTGCTGCTGGGAGTTAAATGCACAGACTGTCCAACCCCCATCCCCACCCTGGGCCTTGGACTCCAGGTTCTGTGATTCAGGGCCCATACTTTTTCTGAAGCTGAGCATGACTGATACCCATGTTGTCTGAAACCCTGTAAAACTCTAAGGGGAAACCTTCAAAGAGAGACAAAGTAGAAATCAGTTCTGGATGAAAGCAAACGAAAACACTGTTCTCTTTGCTGTGAACAGCGGGACTCCTATTAAGTACTCAGACAGAGTTAAGAGTGGGGTCACCGGGGAGCAGATCTGGCTGCAAATCAATGAGCCCACTCCGAATGACAAAGGGAAATATGTGATGGAGCTCTTTGATGGCAAAACTGGACACCTGAAGACAGTAGATCTTTCTGGACAAGGTAAGTGAATATTTTACAGATTAGAACTTTCCCGTGGAGGAGTGGGCTTTTATAAAAGAATGAAGGGTGATAAGAGGCCATTACATCTGACTATTGGAAGATGATTGGAAATTTTAAGAAAACAATTTAAATTCAGCATGCTGGTAGAAGCAAGAATTCCATCGTCTTAGAGTATTAGTAAAAAGTATAAAATAGAGACAAACATGGAGAGAAAGGGCTCCCTTTTCAAGATGCTCACAAAGGAGGGCAGGTTGATTTACCTGAGCAAGAACAAGCACTGAAGAAGAATTGTTCTGGTGATGGGATTTTGAGCACGTTTAACAGAGTTAAGCTGGAAGATGTGAGTGACCAAAAGTAACTGATGTATCCATATTCTTAAGAAAGGAATGTCTGATATCCAGAACAGACAGGGGTGAAGGCATTGACTTTGGAAAGGAGCAGGGATCCCTTTTCTTTAGAAAACGGTGGGGGGGGGGGAGGGGAGACGGCTGTTGGCAAATAGGAATAAGCAAAGATCAATAGTGAAAAGAGAAGAATGTTGGAGAAGTTGGGTCCTTATGGTCTCAGATGTCTTGGTCACCTGCTGAGAGACTGGGGGCATCTGGAGAGAAGAGGGAAGAGGAGCAGGAAGTAATGGAGATGTGGACAGATAGAGTTGAGAGGTATCATGCAATCAGCAACCGCAAGATAAACAGTTCCAAGAGGTGGATGAGGAGAGGGAGCGTGTGTTCTGCAACCGTAGCTCCTGATAGCTCCTGATCCATCCACGCCACAAGGTCAGGATGTTGTGGCCCGAGGCTTTTAATGTGTAGCTTATTTATCACTGGTCCTTGCCTCCAGCTCCTGTCTCTATCATCCCCCCTCAAGGACCTGGGCTCAGCCTTCCTCTGCTTCTTTCTAGTTTCTGCCTCACTTGCCTCAGGGAAACCACGGACTGACTTTTTCTTCCACTTCTTTGTATACTAAAAATGCGATCTGAATATTCCAGAACTCTTGAGTGTTTTTAATCTGAAGAGAGTAGAGTCACAATTAAGAGCACAGCCTTTCAGCCATCCTGCCTTGAATTGTTTTGGGCTGAGCCCCCAGGCCCTTCCCCCCACATATACCCCCCACACCTACCCAGCCCTCCTCGACCACCCTTGAGGACTAGTAAGATGGGTGTTGCTGCCTGCAGGCCCCGCGGGTCTGAGCCGCCACACACTGCAGTTACTGGGGATTTCTTCTGCAGTCCCTCTGACATTTGGAAAAACAGCGAAAACGGGAAACAGGAAGGGGGTGGATCAATTTAAAACTTAAAAAAAAATTTCTTTTACTCTCTGGCCCACCCAAGCAGTGGTTCAGTGGGGCCCAGCTCTTTCTCAGTGTTGTGTGGGCAAAAGGAAAAGAACTGAACACTTAGCCTAACTAGTCTACTTCCAGAGACTTGAAGCCTTTTTATGCTTATTTCCCCCCTCCCTAAAAGGAGAGTGGTGGACTGGTATTAGGTAAATACTTTCTAGACATAAAATATGGTGATTCCCAGACCACATAGGAGCTTAAAGAGGAGGTGAGAGAAATTTTAAAATAAAACTGCCTTTACACCTGAGCTTCTCAAAGTGACTTCCTCAGCAGGCTCCAGGGGAAAGAAAGATTTAGAAGTCTGTTGCTCTCCTTTCCTTGTCTCAGTGTCTTTTCTCCCGGCTCCTGCCCAGGTTCGAAGCATTGCTTCAGCCAACAATGGCGCAGAAGCTCCCGTGCCCTTTAACCCAGATAGACTGGCCAGACCTCGTAGTATGGAAACATTTAACTGTCCAGCCCCGAGGCTATATCGGGCTGGATGGGATGATTTCAATAAGAGAAAAGTCTTTTTGAAGTTCAGGATGCTTATCACACAACCACCTTTATTACCATTTTATCTTTGGCTCTTTGGCAGAGCTAATCTTTGTCTCTCTGCTTGAAAGGAAGGCCTCTCGGAATTGGGAGCTTCTAAAATCCACTACTTAGTCTTTTCTACTGAGAAAGTATTTGCTTCTCCTGTGAAGTTCTGCAGAGTCAACGGGCAGGAACAATCTTAGTCAGTTTAGTCATGTCTGGACTGACTACACTGACCTCAGCCTGTGAACTTTCAACCCCTGCTGTGTGTTGTCAGTTCTGAGTGAGAACATTCTAACGTCTCTTTTTTTTTCTCTTAAAGCATATGATGAAGCCTTTGCTGAATTCCAGAGATTAAAGTAAGTCCCTTGCCATTTGTGTGCCCTGATTTCTCGGGAACACGGTGTGCTGCTCCCCCACCTGAGGGTTAGAGAGGGTCTTTTGTTTTGACACATGCCTAAAAACAGCACTTCCCACTGCTTTGTGAAGCAGCAAAATGTCTCTGAGGCAATGAAATGCAGTCAAGGTTTGCTATTTTGAAGTATTACTAAAACAAAATTCTTCTGTTTGCATGTTTGTTCGTTTCTCTCAACCACAGACAAGCTGCCATTGCCGAGAAAAGTAAGTAAATCCCCTTCCCATTTATTCCTGGCATCATCTTAGAGCATAGCTTTTATTTTTTTTTTATTGTGACTTCAGACAGAGTGAAAGTGGTTTTTTTTCCCTTTTCTTTCATTCCTTTTTTTCTTTTTTTTTTCAAATCTTAGGTGTTCTACATATGTTTTCATTTAGTCTCTTGAGTAAGAATGTCTATGAAAAGAAGGTCTCAGATTACATTTTAAGAATGTCACTTGAGCTAACCCAGCTAACATATGTTGTCCTGAGAAATCTTTAGGCACAGGTTACACAATAAATTGTTAATCACTTGCAGCAGGTACAACGTATCAGAAAAAATGTACCTATATTAAAGAAGAAATAAGAAACTATAAATTTGGCATCAGGTAAATCACTGTCACTGGTCAAATACTCCTGCATTTCCCTAAGAGCCCCTGTAGGATAAAAGAAGCCAAATAAGGCCTTCTTGAATACTTCATAGTCTGAGTAAACAAACAGCGAACTGTCAAGTCTGTGTACTCAGAAACATGCTTACTTCTAACTTCTGTTAGCTGTGGACCTCATACGCGGAAATTTCTAGAACTCAGTCTTTTAGGATTCTGAGAGACGTGAACTAATTACCATAATTCAGATTCTTTCTTGAGTGTGTGAGGCAGAGTTTGAGACTTGTTGAGGGCTAAAATTATAGAGTCAACCCTGAGCTGGAATGGAGGGAACCAGGAAGGGAGTGAGCAGTGCAGTCATCTGGCGGCTTCTCAGGAACTAGAGGTCATTCAGGATGGAACTTGACACCTTTGACTGCTTTCCTCGCTCCTTCCTGCTCTTTCCTTCGCCCTCTTCTTGTGCTGGGTTTGTGAGCCGTGAGGCAGCTGCTTTCTCGTGGTGAACGGTGAACCGGGCACTAGCACAGGACATGGGGGAGGGGTGCAGCGCGAGAGGGGAACGCTTCTTCTTGGTACCAGGTGGGGTCCCTTCCACACCTGTGTGCACAAGCGAAGCCAGTGTCCCTACTTGATGGCTACTCCCCATTCTTGAACTCTGGGGGGCAAGGAGCCTGCCCCTCCTCCAGTTCATGAATTCTTTCTGAAGTTTCTGCATCGAAGCAGTTTAGAGCTGGAAGGAACTTGAGTTGCCTCTGTGTTGAACCTTTTGTAAGCCAAGGGATGCTTAATTCAAACAACATCTTTCACACAGATCCGAAATGTAAAATATATAAAAGCTGAGTTAGTGTAATTGAAGGTGGGATGGGGTCTGGGCTCCCTGACTCAATACCCCTCCTCAGACCTCCTCCCAGGGCCCCCAAGGAATTCCATAGATGCTATGGAGCAAACCTGGGTAACTTCATCCCCACCCCGATTAGGAGACTAGGGTCCGCACAGTGGGGTAACTTGCCTGTTGTCACATATCAGATGGGGCAGGAGCCAGATGACGAGTTGAGCTTACACGTGCTACAAGGTACAGTGGAATTGCAGGAGAACGCAGTCGAGATCCAAGACTCGCTCAAAGCTTTAGTCTGACTTGGAGAAGGGCATTGTACAAATAGGAATGTAGAGTCAAATCTTAATTCAAATAGGCCTAAAATTGAGAGGGTGGTGGCCACCGTCAAGTGTCAGTGTCCCTTTGAGCAGATTACAGAAAGCTGTCCTTCCCTGAGGCTGAGCCAGTCACACCCAACGCGCAGGCCTTGGTGGGGGTAGGAGAGCAAGAGGTCAGCTCTCGGTTTCAGCACCCTTCCTACACCTTGTCCCCTCAGCTGGGGGCCTTTGTACTTCACGGTCATAGATTGTAGCCCTCCATAGCCCTATACACCAACAACTACCAGGAGACAAAAACAGGAAGCTCTCTAGGAAAGACCTCAAAGAAAACCCACATCTGCACAAGCCTCCAAATCTCATGGCATACAGCCTCCAATTATGTAAAAAAAATTGTTTTTTTAAATGGTAAGGAAGCCCTTAAAAGAGGCCACACAGCCTTGGAAACTGTCCATAGAGTTGAGCCCCACCGAGCTACAGAAGCGCCAAGGCTGAAAATAGTCATGAAAATTACAGAGCAGGTCTCAATACCACAAAGCCATCTCAAACTGATAATTTAGGTAAAGGCACCCACGCACACAAGTTATCTGCGCGAGGAAGGATTACATCTAAAATTACCGAAACCTTTTCTAATATTTCATATTAAAAATAGGCATAAAATAATTGTAAGGAGAAAGAAAGTAAATTGAAAAGTTAGTTCCCCGGAGTGTTTTTGTGGGTGTGATCACACACGCTCATCCTTTCAATGATTAATCAAAAACACCTATGTTTGCAGACCGTGCACGCGTGTTGGGTGGACTTCCCGATGTGGTCACCATCCAGGAAGGCAAGGTAAGCATGGAGCACTCCTGTCCCTGCTTCTTCCACACTAGCAATGGATCCCAGTGCCTCAGACTTCATTCCATCTAAGACCTCCCACTGTCTTCACCTTAAGCCACTGCTGCTTTGGCTTGACTTCAGAGTAGCCAAATACAAGATTCAAAATGCAGTCATTTTCCAGTCATCTCAACGTTTTGTAGGCCAAGCATCAGGATACAAGTTCGCCTTATGTGGGCACATGTACACCACTTAGTCTCTTTCCAGAGGTACCCTTTCATACCACGAGAAGCAACTGAATGTAATTGGAGAAAGATGCAACCTCTAACACTCAGTGGAAAATGGGCTGTGCTGTTAAATACTTCACCTCTGAAGGGAAACATCCTTCTCTGTGAATTTCCATAGGCTCTGTTTCAGTTGAAGAGTGATTTATTTCTTTAAAAAAAATATTTTATTTATTTATTACAAATAAAATTGAGAGACAGAGAACAAGGGGCAAGGAGGGAGTAGGAGAAGCAGACTCCCCGCTAAGCAGGGAGCCCAATGGGGAGCTCAACCAGGACCCTGGGATCATGACCTGAGAAGAAGGCAGATGCTAACTTAAGACTGAGCCACTCAGGTACCCCCAAAACGGATTTCTTTCCATTTAATCTTAAGCTAGTATTTCCTGGCTCCATAATAATCTCTATGAAAAGCAATGAACATTCTTTCTCTCCTGGATTCACTTGCTTCATCCCTCTGTTTCATTAAAACAAATTCAATAAGTCAGCCATAATGGACAGGTACTTGTAATAAAACAACCTTTTCCCAATGAAGATATGCGGTGGGTAGACTAGGGATAAAACAAGGCATGTGGAAAGGCTTTAGTGAGAGGCAAGTCTCATCCAGCTGCATTTCTTCATGGGTGGAATATATATATGACCACAGCTCACCTGAAGCTCAACCATTGCAAGACTGCTTTTGTCTTTAAACTCTGTTTTTCATGTTCCTCATTTAACGGGATTCAAAATATTCAGCTCACCAGGTTGTAGTGAGAATTCAGAGAGGGACTGTATGGGAAAGGACTTTGTGATCTATAATGGAAATAAATCGAAAGTATGGATAGTAGTTTTCCATGACACTGAAGGTATTTGGGAGTTTGGTTTGGTTTTGTTAAAAGTTTTAACCCTCAAGGGGCACCTGGTTGACTCTGTAGAGCATGCAACTCTTGATCTCAGGGTCATGAGTTCATGCCCCACATTGGGCATGGAGCCAGCTTAAAGAGAAAAAAGAAAAACAAAAGTTTTAACCTCAGGTCTGCTTGGATAAGTTTGATGGTCATAGTTTGATTATTTTTCTTGCTGAAATGTGTTTATAGGATAATTCAGTAATAAATACTAATTAACCATGGAAGGGAAAAGATTTCTTAATCTCCCAGTTCTAAACAATACTCTTATAGAAGACATAGTAAGTAATCAAATAAGACCCTTTAGAGGAATATTTAAAAGAATATCCTTTCCTGTATATAGTGAGCCCTAGTTCTTTTCCTTATACTTTGAGGATTTCATTAAGAAAAAAAATATGCGGGCGCCTGGGTGGCTCAGTGGGTTAAGCCTCTGCCTTCGGCTCAGGTCATGGTCTCAGGGTCCTGGGATCAAGGCCCGCATCGGGCTCTCTGTTCAGCAGGGAGCCTGCTTACTCCTCTCTCTCTACCTGCCTCTCTGCCTACTTGTGATCTCTCTCTCTGTCAAATAAATAAATAAAATATTTTTTTAAAAATATGCAAGAATGGAATTTAAAATGTGAAGTAAATTCAACATTATTGGCCATCAGAGAAATGCAAATTAAAATTACAGTAAAATATCATAACACCTATCAGAATTGCTAAAATAAAAACAATGACAACAACAGATGCTGATAAGGATGCAGAAAAATAGAATCACTCATACGTTGCTGGTAGAAATATAAGCCAAAATTGTGAAGCCACTCAAGAAAACAGTTTGGCAATTTCTCAAAAAAGAAAATATGCATTTGCCATATGACCCAGTAGTTGTACTCCTGGGCATTTATCATAAAGAAATTAAAGTTGATGTTCACATAAAAACCTGTATACAAATGCTCAGTAGCAGCTTTATTCATGATGGCTCAAAACTGAAAACAGCCCAGATGACCTTTATAGGTACACACACACACACACACACACACACACACACACACACACACACCATGGCACTACTGAGGCATAAAAAGGGACAAACTATTGATCCCTGCAGTAACTTAGATGAATATGCAAGGAATTATGCCAAGTAGAAAAGGCAATCTCAAAATTAGAAAATGTTAGAAATGGAAAATGGATTGGTGGTTGCCAGGAGTTAGAAATGAGGGTAGGAGGTTGGGGGCAAAGGGTGGGTGTGGAATAAAGGGCAATATGAGAGATTCTTATGATTAAAGTGTTCTTTATCATGACTCAAGAGATAGATACATGGACCTAGACAAGGGATAAAATTGAATAGAACCCCCCCAACACACACGAACACCAGTGAGTACAGGGCAAACTGGGGAGATCTGAATAAGAACCATGGATTGTATCATCGTCAATGTACTGGTAGTGTTATTACACTTATTACACTATAGTTTTGTAAAGTGTTACTGTTAGGGTTGTATGAGCCCATACAATCTCTCTATGATTTTTTTACTATTGTTTCTGAATCTACAATTATCTTAAATTTTTCAAAAAAAAGTATGGTGAGGTAAAACTATAGGCCTTAACATTTGTCTCTTAAAGTAAGAGGGTTTCAGCACAGACAGTAATATAATAAAATATCAGGAAATAGGAATACATTTTGGTAGAGCACCTTTGCAGTTACAACAGACTGGCTGGGGTTTAAGGGGAGAAATAAACGGAGGGAGGTGGAACCTGAAAATAAATGCCATTATCTGAAACAGCTGTCATGATTCTGCTGCTGGGCTCTGGGAGGCAGGTGAAATGCAAAGTGAGCAGGTGGTGATTATGGCAATGAGGTTTCTCTACCGAGACAGAATCCAAATGCCACATGAGAGCAAAAGGCATCTACACATTTATTAAAGCAAGAATGCAGATGGAAACTGGAAGCAAACTCCTTCATGTGGCTCTGATGATAAGCCTTTCCAAACCCAGAAAGCTGAGGCCCTCCAGAAATCGCCTCAGGATTGAAGTCAAACTGTAATTCATGCAGGTGCATATCACAGGTCACTCCACCCATCATTGCAGGGGCTTTAGATTTATCCTCCTAAGGGGCCTGCCAAACCACCAGAAGAGTTCTTGAAGTTGGACCATTGTACCTGATCTGTCTCCTTCCCTTATAAAATGTGTTTTGCAGGCGCTTAATCTCACCTGCAACGTGTGGGGTGACCCGACTCCAGAGATTTCCTGGTTAAAGAATGAGAAGTCCCTGGTCCCAGACGACCACTGTAGTGTCAAGTTCGAGGCCGGCAAGACTGCCTACTTCACTATCAGCGGGGTGAGCACCGCCGACTCTGGCAAATATGGGCTGGTCGTGAAGAACAAGTACGGCTCAGAGATAAGCGACTTCACTATCAGTGTGTTCATCCCAGAGGAGGAGGCTAGGAAGACCACTGAGCAGCCGCAGAAAGGCAGCAAGAAGGCCAAGTGACCAGGAGGCTGCGCCAGGGGAGCTGTGCTGAGCTGCCTTGTGTTGCTTGTGTGCAACGGCTTGGGTTAAGTGTGAGGAAGTCTTCCTGCTTTCTACTCCCTATTTCTGTGCTGGCTTGGGGGAAAATTGTAAAATCTCTCATTCATATAAAAAAGTATCAGCTAACACCATTTCAATAGTTTTTCTTTATCTACAAATTCTGTGTTAAGAAAATGCCATTGGTAGCACAAATATTAGGAAATGGTTTTAAGGAAAAGACCAGAATAAAGCCAGAGGGATGTTGAATGATGGTCAGAGAGCAGGTGAATGTGGCAGGGAGCAGTGTTTGGACTTGGCTCGACTTTTCCTGGGAAATTCTCATGAGTTGCAATCATACATCAGCAACCTGTCCAAAGGGAGATGAATTTTTAAGCCAAGCAGTGTGTTTTGCGTGTTGTTAATGAGAGTGACATGCATTTCTGTTGGTGGTCTTGTGATTTGGAGCCTCCTCTGTATTAATAAACAGTCCTCACACCTCTCCTTTTTCCCATCAGTGTTTTTTTCCTTCTTCCTGTTTGGCTCCTCAGTGGCATGGTCTCTGCTGCATCTTTCCCACTGTATCTTACAGCACATCTTCTGATTCAAATTCCTTTTGGTTAAAGCAGTCCCTTCCTAGCACGATCCGATGAACCATCCAAGGTCAGCTGAGGTTCAGGGGTGTGACATCGCTCTGTCACTCTACATCTGGAGGCTTACTGTACAATCAAGTCGATTCCATTGTTAAGATATTCCAAGCAATTGCATGTAATGTGTCAATTAAGGATAATAAGACAGTGTGGGAGTCTACTGCCAGAATTGGCGACAAAGGGTGCACAGCTAAGCAAAAGAGAACCCTGATTCGGAGTTCAGAGATCTCCCAGCTTTGGAGTCCGCCCCTCTATGCAGGCCTCGCTGACAGGCAGCATAATGCTTTAGGAAATTTGGTTCTCCCCCCGCATTACTATCCCCAACCACCACCATCACCATCACACAACCCCTCCCCCCACGCACACACAAGCATGCACACTTGCACTCACTCACACACCACTGAAGGAAAATAGTTATAATTCAAAAAGGTTTCCTTTCTCCATCCTCCTGCCAAAGGTCAGGGATGGGACAACAGACTCCCTTATAAGTTTGGAGGTACACCTACGCATCCTTTCCTTTGAAAAGTTCAGGACTGGAAACTGCCTCTCATCTGATTCCTATGTGCAGCCAAGTGCCCCGTGCTGTTGCCATGACATTTGGCAGCAGAGAGACGCTGTGCTCTCACTCCCAGGCATGACAAGTTGATGAGCTTCTCAAGGGTCAAGAGGACCCTGCCCAGGGCAGCTGACCTGAGTGGTCTGAAGCTTTCCCTCCCTCATCAAGAGGCCTCTCTCTGGACAAGGGAACCTAAGGAAAGTGGACACCAGCAGGGGAGCTGGAGAAAGGAGAAAAGCAGGAGCTGTGCAGGTGAGAGGCCCCCAAGACTCTCCTCAGAATCCCAAACAAGCCCCGCATAAGAACCAGCAGCAAAGTCACCAGTGTTGGGGGACAGGAGGAAGGGAGGTATGTGCGTGAGCAGAACCTGCTACTCCCGTCCCTAGTTCCATACCACCAGAACCCAGACCAGAGAGAAAACAAGAAGGCCTTTCAATCCAATGAAAATACAATTGTAAAAAAGTGTGTCCTAAGTTCTGAAATTATGTGAGAACTTGTGAAATCAAAGTGTGCATCACTGAGATCCCTGTCATCCAGTCCAGAGGGACTTGATGGAACGAGGTGGCAGTGAGGGAGAAAAATGCCTTCATACTCATTGCTCCATGTGCTGAAACTCCTTGACAAAATGGTTATAAGAAGTATTTCAGGGGTGTCTGGGCAGCTCAGTCGGTTAAGTATCAGACTCTTTTTTTTTTTTTTTTAAGATTTTATTTATTTGACAGAGAGAAACACAGCCAGAGAGGGAACACAAGCAGGGGGAGTGAGAGAGGGAGAAGCAGGCTTCCCGTCGAGCAGGGAGCCCGATGTGGGACTTGATCCCGGGTCTCCGGGCTCATGACCTGAGCTGAAGGCAGTCGCTTAACCAACTGAGCCACCCAGGTGCCCCATAAGTATCAGACTCTTGATTTCAGCTTAGGTCATAATCTAGGGTCATGAGATGGAGCCCCATGTCAGGCGCTATGCTGCGTGTGAGGCCTGCTTAAGATTTTCTCTCTCTCCCTCTGCCTCTCTTGCACCCTTCCCACCCCTGCTTTCTCTCTCTCTTTCTCTCTCTCTCTCTCTCTCAAGCATAACAACGAGTAATTATTTCAACCACTCTCACAACCAAACTGAATCAACTACATTATGATTTGATGGCTTATGTAAAAAGCTGCTGTTTCTACAGGGGAAAATAGAACAAAAGTATATATCTATCAATTTAATGATGCTGAAAGTCTTTCTAACTTATGAGAATTCATAAATATGTGACCTGCTAAATGTGAGCTACTGGTACACAGAGGATCGTATTGGAGCACAAGAAAGACTATTCAGAGTTTTGTTTTGTAAAATTAATATTCAAACTATTAAAGTAATAAATTTTAAAAATCTAGATCTTCCTAAATCCTTGAAGGTTAGCTTTAAAATCTCATTTCTCCATTTAAAAATCTAGCCATTGAAAAGATTTAAGGGTGCCTTAATCTTATAGTTAAATTCCCTGTAACTTATTAAACTGTATTTATAAATTAATCTATTTGCTTTCCATTTTAGGTACTACTATTGTCTGACTTAATGAACAAAAACTTAAATAACTTTAATTACCTATGAAACTAAGCATATTGAAATGGAAAATTTGAGTTCTCTTAAATGTTCTCATTTTGTATATAAACTCAGTAAGCCTTCAACACAAATCACAATCAAACATTGTAAGTTAAAATCATAAAGCTGAGCTATTACTAGGATAAATGACCTAAAACATCACAGGTACCTAAAAATCAAATATGCACAGGTGCGATAATGAAAAAGTATTAATTCTTCCTAGATAAAGTCCCTCTGGCTTAGGACTAGAGTTGATAGCCACATCAGAACAAGAGATGTGGCTCCAACTGTTGAAGATGGGCAACTGTATACAGCAAGGTCCTGCACAAAAGCTGGGGTGCACGAAGGGTAGCTTAGTCAAAAAATTGGGAATGGTAAAAATATCACCAACTGCCAGGGAGGAGCTACACCGAAGCTTGCCATCTGCCTGGGGGTGGTTCTGGGTAGAAAAACTAAGTTAATAGATTCCTCAAGCCAGTACTGCATGCTTGTGGGGTCCAAATTTACAACACCACATGGTGTAGGGATCTCAAGCCAAGAGTTTCCATTAAAATGGCCAGTGTCTGGGGCCCCAGAGAAGCAAATGTAAAACTACATTACAAGGGACTTCTGTGTCTGCCTACAAAGGATTACTGTTATGGAAATTGTCCTCCTACCATAAACAACTAGAAAGCCAGGCAAAATATATGAGGGGGAAAACTGTTTAAAAAAGGACACTAGCACACAGACACAGAGAACTATGAGCCCTCAGAGAAAAAGAAATCAAAATGAGAGACCTATGATTGCCTGGACAGAGTGTGGCCCTGGACAGGGTGTTCAGGTTGCAATTCCACCAGTGGGAACCCAAACAGAACCTGCCGGTCTCATTGAGTGGAAGGGACAGAGACTGAAGTTCAAAGAGGCCAAGTCAGCTAGAATTGTGGGGAAAAGTCTAGGCAGAAGCAAGTGGCACAGAGGAACCATGTTGGGTAGCTGGGGATGGGTCTCTGGCAGAGCTCTACTCTTGGGTGTTGGGGAGAAAGCCAGTGGGAAGCAGTAGTTCTTGGGGCTCACACAGGCTGGGGACAGTTCTCCTTCCCACCAGCCTGCATGAAAGGACTTTGTAATATGTCAAACATCAGGGAGAGTCTTCAGAAATTTCTCACCTTAGTAGTGGGCTAAATTAACCCTAGACGAAAAGCTGCTCTTGACCCACCCTAACAAAAGGCAAAAGCAAGCCTCAAAAGGATCAAATATATGTAATAACCTAAGAGTGTGTCAGAACTAAGTGCATCACACTTTGAATGGACACATTATCCAACAGTGTGAAATTCATTACAGAGAATAACCAATAAAAAATGAGGAGGCATACCAAGAAGCAGGAAAATATGACTAACAACGAGGAGAAAAGTCCATTTAAGATAAATAATTCCTTCAGATGTAATGTATCGCATGCTGACTATAGTTAATAATACTGTATTATATATTTGAAAGTTGCTAAGAGAGTAGATCTTAAAAGTTCTCATCACTCAAAAAAATTGTAACTATGTGAGGTGATGGATGTTAACTAAATTTGTTATAGTAATCATTTCACAGTATATGCATATGTCAAATAATATCATATACCTAAAACTAATACTATGTTATATGTCAATTATATTTCAATATAATTGAGATACAAAAAATATATATCAATAAAATTGATACACAAAAATATACACAAATATTATAGAAGCATCAAGAATAATACAATATTAATTTAATATTATTTGAGCAGATAACGAAAATTCAAAATAAATTTTAGTAATTTTAACACTATGTAATTCCAACAGCAAGCGTAATCATAACTTCAAGAAAGATGCTTGAGTAGCTTTTGAAATACGATAAGCTATGTGTAGATCAGTAATTTGTTGGTGGATCGTAGGTATATAACTTGAAATGTCATTAGTATTGTTTTATAATCATTGACCTAAGTTAGTAGATCTTTATAACTAATAAAGTAATACAGACTTGGGGGACAAAAGAGAAGTACATTAATAAAACTAAAATCCAAAAATGACAATGATAATAGAATTAACAGGCATGGACCTTAAAACATCTGTTATAATTATATTCTCTATTTTCAAGAAGCCAGAGGAAAGATTAGATATACTGAGTAGAAACATAGAAGAATACCCAGACATGACATAATAAATTTTCTGGAGATCATGGATCAAGATAAAATCTTAAAAGTAGCCAGAGAGAAAAAGACATAATGTACAAAAGCAAGAATAACAAAAGACTTCTCAGGAGAAACTATAGAAGTCAGAGGATCATGGAGCAAAATCTTTAAAGTGCAAAGCAAGCAAATAACTCTCAACCCTGCATTCTCTACCTGCAGAAAATATCATTCAAAAATTAAGGCGACGTAAAGACTTTACGCAACTAACTAAAGCTAAGAGATCTACCAGCAGAACATTCTCTATTGTCAGATTTCTGTCCATGTAGGCACAGCCCCGCCTTGGGAACTCCCCCCAGTCCAGTCCCCGTTCATTAGAACGTCCCGAGGGATGTGCCTCTTCCTCACACACCCAGAACCAGGCACCACTGTGCCAAGAGGAGCTTTCCGTTTCTCTGAAAAGAAATCTGTGCCGAGGGAGAAGAGAAGCATATGAATATTGCTGGAGCAGAATCTGAAAGAAATCTGAAATCCTCCTCTCAAGAGAACGTTTCAGCAGTGTTGAAAGGAGAGATGAAGAAAAGAAGACAGGAAAAAATTTGTTTCCTTCTCAAAACTGAAGGAGAAGGCAATTACCTGTAACTTTCATACACTCATAAAAATATAAGCTATCTTCTGTTTTCTACTCATTCATTCAACAACAAATATTGACTTAGCACTGGTCTGCTCCAGGCCCTCTTCCTCACAGGCTCCTCAGAGTGACAGGCTGACCTGCAGCAGTGGGTAGAGCATTCTCGGCCTCGGAAATCCCCGCCTCCTCCCAGGTTTAGGTCCAGTGACAGTGGAAAATCACAGGCAGCTTTGACCTCTGCACAGACTCTGCCAGAAGTCATGGAACTGAACTGGGATGAGAACTGGTTTTTTTCCATGTCTCTGAACCAGGAATGAGGCAAAATGAGAGTTTCTCAGCCTGTGGGTGGCAAGGTGATGAGGGAAGGAAATGGGAAGGGAAAGGAGACCATTTATTGGCTTCTGTGCATCAACTTCACGACTATAAGAATTAGACTATTTGGGGTGCACCTGGGTGGCTCAGAGGGTCAAGCCTCTGCCTTCGGCTCAGGTCATGATCTCAGGGTCCTGGGATTGAGTCCCATGTCAGGCTCTCTGCTCAGCAGGGATCCTGCTTCCCCGTCGTTCTCTGCCTGCCTCTCTGCCTATTTGTGATCTCTCTCTCTGTCAAATAAATAAATAAAATGTTTAAAAAAAGAATTAGACTATTTTGTGTAAACCCTTTCAGTTGGACTTTTTCTCAATTTTTCATTTCTTCAGGCTTTTAATACTAATGTTTCTTATCTAGGCTACATTATGGTTATTATCATTTCAAAAATTTGCTGCACACTTCTAATGCTGCATGAAAGAAAGCCTTGCCTTAAAATATGAGGCACCAAGAAATAGAAAAGCTGTAAGTAAAAATGCAACTATAAACTGTTGTTGCTAGAGTGATAAAAAAAATTTTATTTGTATTTTAAAGTATGGTCATGCTCAAATAACTTTTTTTTTTAAGATTTAACTTATTTATTTGACAGCAAGAGAGGGAACACAACAGGGGGAGTGGGAGAGGGAGATGCAGGCTTCCCACTGAGCAGGGAGCCTGATGTGGGGCTCGATCCCAGGACCCCAAGATCAGATGCTTAACAACTGAGCCACCCAGGCTCCCCTCTGATCACTCTGTCTTATAAAACATAGACATTTGGTAGTAATGTCCTTAGTTCTGCTGAATTCTGCGTCAATGACATTTGAACAACTTTTATGTAGAAACAGATTGGTTTCTGGCAGAGCAGAGGTACAGAGCCAACTTGTCCCATTTCCACTCTGACTTAGTAAGATGAAACTAATATAAAGGGGAAAGTTTATAACCACAAGGCCGAAGAGTTTCAATAGATGTTCAGATCTCTGATGATAAATAATTTAAAGCCAAATTAGTCAAGACACTAGGAAAATTTTAAAAAATGAAAACACATTACTTGAAGTGTTATTATAGTGGTATGTTATAGAGATATAGTTGAATATAATTATTATATTATTTGTGTACTATATATAGATATACTATATATTTATATACTGTATTGTTATATATTTAGAGATATGGTTGTATATTGTTGTAATTATTTTGTATTATAGTTTATATTATAGAGACATAGATTAAGGGACTTGTAACCTCAAAAAATTGTATAAAGACCTTCTAAGAAGACATTTGGAACTGTTCGTCATTTCTGTGGCACTACATTTACAAAAATTCAGTGTGTCTCTTGTCAACACAGGAAGTTTGTTACAAAGACATTCAAAACAAGAGTCAAACCCTGGGAGCTCCATTTAAAATGAAATGGAAAAAAATTCAGAAAGTGTTTACGTCTCTAGTCTTATTTTATGTAAAAATTAATTGAGTTCCTCAAAAAACTATTCTAACCCAATTCACTTTTGCTGTGCACCTGTTGTGTGAGTCCTTGAGAATTCCACATCATTCTACTGTGACATTCTCTCCTGCTAATGGTACCCATCTGCCGGCATATGTTAATTTCACATTAATTTCATGCCTCTTCCACCCAGACCTCCAAAGTGCTCATCCACAGTAGCTGGCCAAAGTTGTACTAAGCATGTAAGGTCTTAAAATAAGTCAAATATTGATCAGAGATCAGGGACCTTCTCAACACTTGAGTGAAGTATGGGTCAGTTTGGCAGTCACTGTTAGCACCCATTTTTTCCTTCAGCAAGTGTTTAGAGCAAAGACTGTGAGGATACAGAGATGAATCAAATGTTTACCTCTAACTGATGAGATGGCAGGAACATGTAGAACCATATAAGCAACATGTTCATAAGGAAAATACAGAAAACAAGCTGTTATCTGAGTACAGAGGAAGGATGCCATACTTGCTTTATAGTGTGGGAAGGATAAAGAAAAGAATGGGATACGGGATTCAGAATCAGAGAAGGCTTCAGAGAAGTAAGAACATGATGAGCCCATGGACTTTTCCATGTTGAGACTGAGGAGAGGGGTCTTTCTTTCTTTCTTTTTCTTTCATTCATTCATTCATTCATTCATTCATTTATTTCAGATTTATTTATTTTAGAGAAAAAAAGAACAAGGCAGGGGGGAGCAGAGGGGTGGAAAGAGTCTCAAGCACACTCCACACTGAACAGGCCTCAATCTCACCACTCCGAGATTAGGACCTCAGCCAAAATCAAGAGTTGAAACTTAACCAACTGAGCCACCAAGGCACTCTGGTTTATTTCTGTTAGATACCACTTGACACCATGAACGCATTCCAGGAGCAGACAAGTCTACACATGAGTAAGCTGGAATAAATGCTTCCAGAGAAAAGAAGTGTCCAACAGAATTTTTTCTGTCCTTGTTATAGGCTGAATTGTATCTCCCAAAATTCATGTTGAAGACCTAAGGCCCAGTACCACAGAATGTGACCGTATTTGGAGATAGGACCTTCAAAGAGGAATAGTAATTAAGTAAAAATGACAGTATTAGGATAAGCCCTAATCCAATACTACTGGTGTCCTTCTATAAAGAGGAGATTAGGATGCAGACACACACAGAGGAAAAACCACATGAAGATACAAAGAAAAAGCCACTATCTACAAGCCTGGGAGAAAGGCCTTGGAGGAGATGCTGCTGACTCCTTATCTTGTTCTTCTAGCCTCCAGAACAGTAAGGAAATAAATTTCTATTATTTAAGCCCAATCTCTGTTAACAGCAGCCCCAGCAAACTAATGCAGTCTCCATAGAGACTTTAGATATTTCCCCATTTTGGATCTGGTTTGGTTTCCCCAGCTCTCTATCTTGCTGCAGCTTACCATTCTTCCCAGACAGATTTATGGACTGCTCTCACAGGCCATCTCACCAACATGGCCTGACCTGGAAGGCATGCAGATGACACAAACCAAAATATAACAATAAAGGCAGCAATAAACATCTCCTGAAGACCTCCTGGATGTACAGCATTGTTAACACTGGGCCTGGACAAAATATCATGGACTGTGTGGCTTAAACAACAAACATTGATTTTTTCTCACAGTTTTGAAGGCCAGAAGTCTTAGGTCAAGGTTGCAGCGGATTTGACTACTATTAAAAGCTCTTCTGTTGACTTGCAAATGGTGGCCATCTCACTGCTCATGTGGCCTTTCTTTCATGTGTGAATGTCGACACCAACCCTTAAACATATGAATTTGGGTGGGTGGGGGATGCAATTCAGTGATTAGCAGCCACTGATGTTTGTGTAGCAGTTTCTAACTAGTAAGTATTTACGGGGGCAGTTGGGTGGCTCAGTGGGCTAAGTTTCTGGCTCAGGTCGTGATCTCAGGGCTCTGGGATCGAACCCCATGTCAGGTTCCATGCTCAGCACAGAGTCGACGTGAGATTCTCTCTTCGTCTCCCTCTCCCTCTGCCCCTGCCCCTGTCCCAATGCACATTATCTATCTCTCTCTAAAATAAATAAAATCTTTTTAAAAAATTATAGTATCTACAATATGCCAGATACTGTTTTAAGCATTTTAGACCTTGACTCCTTTTAATAAGCATATAAGGAAGATACTATTATTGGACTGCTTTTCAGGATGAGGAAACTGAGGCACGAAGAGAGGTTTTTGCCCAAGACTATATAACTATTAGGCAGCTCAGCTGGGTTTTGAACCTAGGCATTTAGGCTCCAAAGTCCACGTTTTTAATAGTTTATTCTACCTAGCTGCCTCTCGGGTTACGTGCGGATAGAAATATAGTCACAGTCTGCAAGGTATGCCGGAAGCCTTAGCACTGTCTCAACTTTCCTGGACACAGGTGGGAGAGGAGGAATGTCTGGGCGTTCTGGCAGATGGAGCCGCTGCAAGAAGACGCCATCTCCCTGTAACCCCCATGTACATAAAGACTTTAAATGCATAGAAGTGCTGGATAAAATAGAACTGTTTCTAAGACATTTAGAGCAGAAGAAAGAAATCTCTCAAAAATAAAAATGCTTGAAAGCAAAAACATTATTTACTTCATTACTAACTCTCTAAGAGTTAACATTGAGCCTAGCACATTTATAGGCATTTGATAAATATTTGTTAAAGGAAAGAAACTTTTAGGGGCTGGAGAATGAACAGTAAGCTCAAAGTAAAAGTAGCATGTGAGGGTAAACTTGGACAGCTGAAGAAGGTATTAGAACTTGACGCAAGCTTCAGGAGTTGGGAGCCGGGGTTTTGATGTTCACATAGCCAACGTTCACAGATCAAATACATGAGGTTCACACATGTCAGGCAATGAAGCCACTAACCTGTGTCAGAAAGACTCTTTGTAAGACCAAGGAGTTGTCCCATCTGTGAAACAGGGACGATAACACTCATGACCACCAGTCCTGAGAAGCCACAGGAAGCTATTCCCTATAATGTGTCTACGAAACCAAGGAAGGTGGAACTCATAGGAAACAGCATCCACCACAGAAGAGCTCATAGGTAAAAGTTATAAACCATCCAGGAAATGAACCACCTGAGGGAGAATCACAAGTAAGATCATTCCTGTCTGAGAATGAGAAGTACTCGAACAACATGAAAGAAACTTTAGAATAATTGTGTTTAAAATACTGAAAGAAGTAAAAGAAGAAATATACAGGAATTACATATTATGGAAAACAGAAAAAATTAATTTGGAAAAGAATATATAGAAATCCTACACATGAAAAATATACTAATTGGAATTTTTTTTTTAAAGATTTTATTTATTTGACAGAGAAACACAGCCAGAGTGGGAACACAAGCAGGGGGAGTGAGAGAGGGAGAAGCAGGCTTCCCGTCAAGCAGAGAGGCCGATGTGGGACTCGATCCCAGGTCTCCGGGATCATGACCTGAGCCGAAGGCAGTCGCCTAACCAACTGAGCCACCCAGGCGCCCCTGGAAAATTTTTTTTAAAAACTCAATGGACAAGCTAAAGACTTGAATAGAGAGAATTAATGAAGTGGAAGATAGACCAGAGGACACATTTCAGAATTCAGAGATATAAAAAAGAAACTATGAACATTATTTCAGAGACCTGGAGACTAAAATGAGAAATACCAAGTAAGTCCAACAGTACTTCCAGAGAATAAAATACAAAGAACACAAAAATCACTATTGAAAAATGATGGGTTTGGTGGATGTTTGGTGAAGCCCCCTAGATGAGCAGAAAACATAAAAAATAAATGCACACCTTGACCTCTCAGAACAGAATGCAGAGTATCAAAGACAAAGGGAAAATATTAGAGTTAGCCGTGTGAATGAGGTCGGCTGTTGAGGAAACTGCAGCATGTGGCCAGTCGGTCGGCCTCATTCTTTTTTTTTTCTTTTCTTTTTTTTTTTTTTTAATATTTTATTTATTTGACAGAGAGAAACACAGCCAGAGAGGGAACACAAGCAGGGGGAGTGAGAGAGGGAGAAGCAGGCTTCCCGCCGAGCAGGGAGCCTGATGTGGGACTCGATCCTGGGTCTCTGGGATCATGACCTGAGCCGAAGGCAGTCGCCCAACCAACTGAGCCACCCAGGCACCCCAGTCGGCCTCATTCTTCCCCATTGGTCCCAAAGTCCGGCTTCAATGGCCAGAGAGCACTGCTTTGGCAGGGGAGTCAAAGTTCTGCCTTTCCAACAAGGGGAGGTGAGTAGATCAGAGGGGAAAACAGCTAGATCATAATTCTATTAGTCTCAGGAACTATCTCAAATATAGCATTTACAAGGACAGATGCTAAAGCAGTGTCAATATGTTATTTGTAATTCTGTTCACATTTTCCTCAACTTTAGTCTTGTTTCGATTTTGGACAGATGCCCAAGCATGTTTTTTATTGAAGATAATTAAAGCATAACTCAGTCAGTGAGCAAGCTTTGTTATCATTAGGCAACATCATTTGTTTATTGCAAAAATATTTATGAAGCATCACTAAGTAAAATACTTTGGTGAAAATTTTAGAGATAAGAGCTATGAAGACATACAACAGGACCATGGATAATGAGTTTCAAATGGCTTAGCTAGAATGATCCAGGCAGATGGTTCAGCAAGTAGAAAGGCCCTGGGTTAGGTCTGCATTTATCATGTTTGAATAACAGAAAGTAGGTCTAGAACATTGTCTGGAAGACAGTGACTGAGGAGAAGTATGCTACATGGTCAGAAAGGGAAGCAAGGGTCAGATCACAGGAGGCAACTTTAGAGTCAGGTAAAGAAAGTTTAGACTTTATTCTAAATCCTGTGGGAACCCACTGGAAGATTTTAAGCGGAGGAACAACACAAGTTGATTAATTTTTTCAAAAGGTCATTCTGGGTGCTTAGTGGAAAATGGATTGAGGAAACACAAAAATGAAAGAAGGGAAA
Source organism: Spilogale gracilis (assembly GCA_004023965.1). NCBI lineage: Eukaryota > Metazoa > Chordata > Mammalia > Carnivora > Mephitidae > Spilogale > Spilogale gracilis. Next base: position 49,901 of record PITA01007148.1, read on the forward strand.
GGAAATTAAATTGTTTTTCCACCAACTCAAGAGAGAATTGATGACAGCTTTGACTACAGTTGGCAGTAGAGATGGAGAGAGGCAAGCAGATTTGAGATACAATTTGAAGTTAAAGTTTTGTTAATGCATTGGATCTAGTGAATGAGGGAAGGAGAGAAGAATCAAAGGTAACTTTTGTCCTGTTCACAGGAAGGGGGATGGTACCACTACTTGAGGCAGGAAAAAAATGGGGAGAAACAGAAAAATCAAGCATCCCATATTAGACATGTGTTAATTTTGAGATACTTTTTTTTTTTTTAAGATTTTTATTTATTTGACAGAGAGAAACACAGCCAGAGAGGGAACACAAGCAGGGGGAGTGACAGAGGGAGAAGCAGTCTTCCCGCCGAGCCGGGAGACCGATGTGGGACTCGATCCCGGGTATCCAGGATCATGACCTGAGCCGAAGGCAGTCGCTTAACCAACTGAGCCACCCAGGTGCCCCTTGAGATACTTTTTATACCCATGAATGGATATGACAGATAAGAAGTTGGATGAAGTCTGTGGTTCAGAGGAGAGATCATGAGAGAGATGAGTATTTAAGAGTCATAGGACTTTATTTATTTTTAATTTTTTTTTAATTTTAGAGAAAGAGAGAGAGAGCACAAGTAGGAGAAGGGCCAGAGGGAGAGGGAGAATCCCAAGGAGACTCTGCACTGAGTGCAGAGCCCAGTGTGGGGTCTGATCCCTCAACCCTGAGACGGCCACCTGAGCTGAAATCAGGAGTTGAATTATTAGCCACCTGAGCCACCCAGGGGACCAAGAGTCACTAGAATGTAGACACTACCGATAGCAGTGGGCTTGTAAGAGAGAATCACTTCTGTAAAGAAGGAAGTGGGGAAAGAGAACTCATGCAGGCTGGAATTTAGAGTTTCAGAAGAGGAGGAGAATCCAGCAAAGACAACTGGGAAGGAGTGGCTTCAGAGATAGGAAGAGGACCAGGGAATGTTAGGAAAGTAAAAGAGAAGAATGTCCATCCCAAAAAAGAGTGGACAGCTATATCGGATAAGGATGATTTGGCATTGGGTTTAGTTTTAGCAACAGAAGCCTTGGAGTGGGCTTGAAAGTAAATGAAAATTGAAGAAGCGGGGACACAGAGTACAGATCATTAGCTCAAGTTGTTATTGTGAACGGGAAGTAAAGAAATGACATGGAGGCTGAAGGGGACTTGGAGTAAGGTGGGGGAGAGTTATCTAGGATGCTGGGTAAGAGATGAAACCTGCAGACTAAGCTGACTGAGAGGGAGACAGTGAAAATGCAGACTGAAGCCTTGAAGTAGCAAGAAGGGATGACATCCAGAGCGCGGGCAGGTTTGGCTTTGCATGGACGGGGACCCTTCCCTCTGCCATAATAGGATAGAGGGCAGCAGACATGGGTAATTAATAGATGATGAGGAAGTTCCTCTCTAACTGTTTCCATTTTCTTTATGAATTACGAGGCTAAGTCATCCACTGGAAGTACACATGCAGGAGGAAGATGAGGATCAGGTTAGGAAGAGAAGAAAGGGAACAAGATAGATAGCATAGAGAGCAGGAAATGCAGTGGGGATTCCGGGATGTGTCAAGGGCCCGTAGAAATCTGTGACACATACTTAAGATGAGTATTGTGCAACTTTCTAGAATATTCAGTTGCACAGGTGTTCTCATGATGGAGGACAGGTGCTTTGCCAGATGAGTAAATGGAGAAGTAGAGTCAAGGCCAATTTGCAAGGAGGCAATTATAGGGTTGGACCATGGAGTCCAAGGCTGGGGAACAAGGGGAGAAGAACATTCAAAAAATATCTCGATGAGATAAAACCATTTGGAATGAAGCATTTCAGTAAGTAGCCAGAGGATACCGTGTCATGGCCAGAAAGTGGGAAGCATAAATTTTGATTTTCAGAGATAATCCCCGTCCCCCATCTTTCCCTGATTAGTAGTCAGAATAAGTCATAATCTATGACTTAGGAGGTTGCAGAAATAACAAAAAAGTTCGTTGTCTTCACCTTGCCCAGAATATACCCCCCTACTTCTTCACAGGTGACTAAAAGCCATTTCTCCATCATCAAGTGCCTTCCTGTTAGAATGTGAACCCTGTGGGAGAGATGACTTACCTCAACTCAGGCAGGAACACCTCACCCCTCCGCCTTTCAGTAATTAGTAAACACCTCTCAGCAAAGGCTGTTCCCAGCTGTGACAATGGACAGCCTCACCCTCAAGTGGGAATTCATTTATCAGAGTATTTATACAGAAAGGTTTTTATGTGGAAAAGAGCAGATACACTCAGCACCTGAACCAGAAATTTGGGCCTTCACAATGAATCTGGGTCTGGCATTGTTTCCCTAAAGTTAGAGCACAACTTAAAGTTTGTTAAAGGGGGTGGAAAAGCAGACAAGTGGATCGAAAGAATGTTTAAATGTTTACTGTTGAACATAGAAATTCTGCATTAAACAGTTTATTATAAGGAAATAGAGATGATGTACTGAGATATTTGAAAAAGAATGTTTAACACAATGCTTATTAGATACCAAAACATTGAAAACAATCTTAATCGTAAAGAATAGGGGATCGGATTAGAAAAACACAGTCATCCACAGACGGAATGCTATGCAGTAATATTGATTGATATATTGCCTAGTTGGAAAAGAAAATGCCTTCCCTTTTTTAAAAATTTAAAATCATATAAATAAATAAAGAGGAAAAAAAGAAAAAAGGGATATGTTTATCTAACTGTTAACAATTTGTATCTATGGGAGGGGATTACACATGATGATTCTTAGTTTATTTTTTCTGTCTTTGTGCTTTATTATGTTTTGTTTGAAAGCAAAACTAAATGTGAGCATATTTGGTCACCAAAGAAAATACCTAGTTTGATTTTATTTCCTAGCTGTGTGGAATATATATATATGCCAGCCTCAAAATTCTTTAACAAATAAAGCTTTTTAAATTAATTTTATTTTATTTTTTCACTGAGGGCACCTATTGCATGGAGCACTGGGTGTGGGGCATGAACAATGAATTGTGTTCCAAGATTCATTGCCCATGCCCCACACCCAGTGCTCCATGCAATAGGTGCCCTCAGTACCCACCACCAGGCTCTCCCATCCCCCCACCCCCTTCCTTCCAAGACCCTCAGTTTGTTTCTGAGTTCAAAGTCTGTCATGTTTTGTTTCTCTCCCCAAATTACCCTACTTCCCATTTCCTTTCCTTCTCCTACTGTCTTCTATATTGCTCCTTATGCACCGCAAGTAAGTGAAACCATGTGATACTTGACTTTCTCTTCTTGGCTTATTTCACTCAGCATAATCTTTTCCAGTCCAGTCCAAATTGCTACAAAAGTTGGATATTCATCCTCTCTGATGGAGGCGTAGTATTCCATTGTATATATGTACCACATCTTCTTTATCCATTCGTCTGTTGATGGGCACCTTGGCTCTTTCCATAGTTTGGCGATTGTGGCCATTGCTGCGATGAACATTGGGGTACATATGGCCCTTCTTTTCACTACATCTGTATCTTTGGGATAAATGCCCAGTAGTGCAATTGCAGGGTTATAGGGTAGCTCTATCTTTAATTTTTTAAGGAATCTCCACACTGTTTTCCAAAGTGGCTGCACCAACTTGCATTCCCACCAACAGTGTAAGAGAGTTCCCCTTTCTCCGCAGCCTCTCCAACACTTGTTGTTTCCTGTCTTGTTAATTTTGGCCATTCTGAGTGGTGTAAGGTGGTATCTCAGTGTGCTTTTCATTTGAATTTCCCTGCTAGCTAGTGACGCTGAACATTTTTTCATGTGTCTGTTAGCCATTTGTATATCTTCTATGGAGAAGTGCCTCTTCATGTCTCCTGCCCATTTTTTTGATGTGTTCATCTTCTTTTTGGATATTGAGTTTGAGTAGTTCTTTATAGATCTTGGATATCAGGCCTTTATGGTGTCATTTGCAAATATCCTCTCCCATTCCGTGCGTTGCCTCTTTGTTTTGTTGACTGTTTCCTTTGCTGTACAGAAGCTTTTTATTTTGACGAAGTCCCAAAAGTTCATTTTCACTTCTGTCTCCTTTGCGTTTGGAGACGTGTCTTAAAAGAAGTCGCTGTGGCCAATGTCAAAGAGGTTACTGCCTATGTTCTCTTCTAGGATTTTGATGGATTCCTGCCTCACATTGAGGTCTTTTATCCATTTCAAGTTTGCCTTTGTGTGTGGTCTAAGAGAATGGTCTAGCTTCGTTCTTCTATATGTAGCTGTCCAATTTTCCCAGCACCATGTATTGAAGAGACTGTCTTTTTTCCACTGGATATTTTTTCCTGCTTTGTCGAAGATGATTTGACCATAGATTTGTAGGTCCATATGTGGACTCTCCACTCTGTTCCATTGGTCTATTTGTCTGTTTTTGTGCCAGTACCATGCTGTCTTGGTAATCAGAGCTTTATAATAAAGCCTGAAGTCAGGTAACGAGATGCCTCCAGCTTTGTTTTTCTTCTTTAACAATTCCTTAGTGATTCGGGGTCTTTTTTGGTTCCATATAAATTTTAGGATTCTTTGTTCCAATGCTTTGAAAAATGTTGGTGGAATTTTGATTGAAATGGCATTGAAAGTATAGATTGCTCTGGGCAATATAAACTTTTTAACAATGTTTATTCTTCCGATCCATGAGCATGGAATGCTCTTCCATCTTTTTGTGTCTTCTTCAATTTCTTTCATGAGTGTTCTGTAGTTCCTCGACTACAGATCCTTGACTCCTTTGGTTAGGTTTATTCCTAAGTATCTTATAGTTTTGGGTGCTATAGTAAATGGAATCAATTCTCTGATTTCCCTTTCTATATTTTCATTGTTAGTATATAAGAACACAACTGATTTCTGATTATTGATTTTGTATCCTGCCACATTACCAAATTGTTGCATGAGTTCCAGTAGTTTGAGGGTAGAGTCTTTTGGGTTTTCCACATAGAGTATCATGTCATCTGCAAAGAGAGAGTTTGACTTCTTCATCTTTGCCAAGCTGGATACCTTTTATTTCTTTCTGTTTTCTGATTGCTGTTGCTAGGACTTCTAACACTATGTTGAACAGTAGTGGTGAGAATGGGCATCCTTGTCTTGTTCCTGATCTCCGAAGGAAGGCTGTCAGTTTTTCCCTGTTGAGAATGATATTCACTGTGGGTTTTTCGTAGATAGATTTTATGAGGTTGAGGAATGTTCCCTCTATCCCTATACTTTGAAGAGTTTTAATCAGGAACAGATGTTGTAAACAAATAAAGCTTTTAATTCACAATTCTGACACTTTCTTTTTTTTCTTTTTTTTTTTTTTTAAAGATTTTATTTATTTGACAGAGAGAAACACAGCCAGAGAGGGAACACAAGCAGGGGGACTGAGAGAGGGAGAAGCAGGCTTCCCGCCGAGCAGGGAGCCCGATGTGGGACTCGATCCCGGGTCTCCAGGATCATGACCTGAGCCGAAGGCAGTCGCTTAACCAACTGAGCCACCCAGGCGCCCCAAACAATTCTGACACTTTCTATCACAAAGAAGAAGTTGACTCAAACTGAATTACCTGATGATAAAAAGAAATTATTCTTGTCAGAAAGTAATGTAATGATGCCTGGGCACCTGGGTGGCTCAATTGGTTAAGCATCTGCCTTCAGCTCACGTCATGATCTCAGGGTCTTGGAATCAAGCCCATATCATTGGGCTCTGCTCAGTGGGGAGTCTGCTTTTCTCTCTCCCTCTATCCCCTTTCCCCCCACCACTTGTTCACTTTCTCTCTAATAAATAAATACAATCTCATAACTAAATTATCTTACTTTGCGAAATGTAGTTAATGCAGTAGCTTGAGCTGGAAGACATGCCATATTGTAAGACTTGGCAAAAATAGTCCTGGCATCTTCCTGGAATCAGAGTGGGAACTTTGTGGGAGGAAATGACAGGTGATAAGTACAGTGACCGCCCTCCACGTGCTGAAACACAGGAGTCAGCAGGCAGTACTGTACTGTGCTGTCTTCTCTCTCATTTCCTGTGTTTCTACTTTAAACTCCAAACAGAGCAAGAAACAAAGGGAGGAAGAGAAAGATGGGCAATGAATCTGAAGATGGAAAAAGCAGAGAAGAAAAAAGAAAGAAAAATGGAAGGAAGGAGGAAGAGGACCATGTCATTTATTGTATTCCCATTGGAATAAAGAAAGGAGAGCGATGACCTCCATTATAAATAAGGCATTCATTTATCTCAACACACATGAATTAGGCCCCCATGATGGCTTAGACCCCATGTTGTGAAAATCATGTTTCTTTCCTGGTAAACACAACCAAACCAGTATTCTAGAATGTACTTTTTCCTATTCCTCTTCTCAAAACTTCATGAGCTTTCTCCATGAGCTTGGCTCACGATTTTCCAGACCCTAGAATCACCATTTCCTCCATGTTGCCCCACCAAATCCTAATTGTTCTTTACTGCTCATCTGCCCCCTGAAGTCACCGTTAACTTTTCCTTCTAGGCTATGTGCATATTTCTCCTTTGAACTCTTATTTTATTTACAGTGAGTACTATGTTTGCATGTTGGAATGAAATTATTCTTTATTTGTGTGTGTTTTCTATTCAGAGTATAAAGCAGAGCAGTTTGGAAATGATCGATAAACAATTATGAAGTAGGCTTTCAACCCAAAACACAGAAATGATAAAAATGCAGTGATCCAAGAGGCTTAAGCACAGTGGGCATGTCTAAAGGGTAATTCATTAAGGAAATGAATGAACATTTGGTGAAGTTGGGTGGTAATATAGCAGCCAATGTAACCAGGATACATATGTGTTACTTCTTTACTATTTTCTAGTCATTGCTTGGAGGAACTTGGATAAAAAGCTCAGTGTTAACCCTGTGGGTATTTACTGTTCTCCAGAAGGGCTCACAGGCTAGTGAAATAAATAGCCACAAATCATGGAAGGTCTGGACTACCATGGCATGGAATATGAACAGGCAGTATTCAGGTGATAGGGAATGACCAGAAGTAGTTGACCAGGAAAATGACCAAATATTAAATCCATGTTTTAGAAAGATAATCGGTGCCCACACAGGGGATAGATTGCAAAGAGGAAAATAGAAATAGGAAAATAGTTAACAACTAAGAGTGAATTTCAAAACAACCTGAGTAAAAGGAAGAGAAATAAATGAACATATTTTGATGTCTGCATTGTCCCACACATCGTGGTTGACCCTTTACATGCATTATGCCTGACGTTAATATTCATGCAACCCCCAAGAGAACGGTGTTATCCCCTTGCATTTTAGATGAAGAAATAGAGGCCCGGAGAGCGACTTTTCCTGGCTCTATTCCTAGGTCCCAGTGGAATCGGAATTTGAATCTGTTTTGCTGGACTCCATGTTTCCAACTGCACCACATGCCTTCACGTCCTGAACTACAGAGGAAGCAGAAGGAATGGGAACTTGCTCCTGAAGAGCAGACTGGGGTGAATGGTGAAGTGGCATGGCTGGGGAAGAGGGAGAGGTCATGGGCATCGAAGACCAATGAAGCCTCAAGCCTGAGCTCTCAGACTATGGTAATGGGTTTATCTGAGATACACGAGATGGAAGATAAGTAGTCTCGGGAACAGATAATGCATTTGAATTTGGAGGTGCTGAATTGGAATTGATGTCTAGCAAGCAGTTGGAAACTCGGGTCTGAAACTGAGGGAAACACCAAGTCCCTATACATACACGAAGAAGGCTTTGATGTGGGGTGACAAGAGCATGTGAGGTCTCACAAGAGAGAGGAATGGGGTAAGAGAGTTGACCTTAGTTACTGTCCCTGTCTCCCCGATTACAAGGAGGAACCCAGACAAGGTCTGGAAAAGGGCTGTCAGAAAACAGGACAAGCAGGAACATGGCTTGTCCCAGGAATTGTGGAAGGTGACAGCCCCAAGATTCAGAGTGAGGAGAGTGAACATTGTCTCACAGTTGGAGGGTCATCAGTGACCTCTGCAGAGGTCAGAGGTGGGGGAGAGGGGAAGGAGCAGGACAATGGCTGGCTAGGAGATAACAGAGCCGGGCTGGGAGAGGAACAAATGGAAAATTGGTCATCAAAAAGAAAGAAGAGCTGAGATTGAAGGAGAATAGGAGATGCCTGGCTGGAGGAACGTTTTTCTCTTTAGAATGAATAGTATTGATCTGTTTGTGAGCAGAGAGAAAGGTACTGTGGAGAAGCCAGACTAGTTTTTCCTGGGATGAGAGTCTGAAAGAAAAAGGAGGCCAGAGAGAAAGGTGAAAGAGAAAATGTGAAGATTCATGCATTTTTTGATATACTTGGGCAGATTTTCAGGAATTTGAGAGGTAAGGTAAGGATAGAATAAAGAGCAAGGATGTACTTATGGCTGGAGGAGAGTGGGAAAGATCTGGAGTGGATGCATAAAGGACCAGCAGGGGAGGGAGAAGAGCGCTGGGCCCCGGCAGGGGCATGCACAGGACCACCTCATGTGGAGTCCTGCTTTGTGGAAAATGTAGCAGCTGAAGAATATAGAACTCAGGGGGTCCAGGGTGATGGGAAGAGCTTAGATGCAGGGGCGCCTGGTGGCTCAGTCAGTTGAGCAGTCAACTTTTAATTTTTGCTGAGGTTGTGATCTCATGGAGGTGGGATCAAGCCACACATCGGTCTTTGCACTCAACAAGGAGTCTGCTTGAGGATTCTCTCTCCTCTCCCTTTGCCCCTCCACCTGCTCTCTCTCTCTCTCTCTCTCTCTCTCTCTCTCAAATAAATAAATAAATTTTAAAAAAATAGAAGAGCTTAACTACAAAGAAAGTCTATGAACTTAGATGCTTCAGAACAACCAATGGACCCGGACAAGGGAGGACACTTTCAGACTGTGTAAAAGTTACATTCCCCACCTATACCACTGGAAAGCGGGGGTAAGGACATTGCACTTCCATATGGAGATTTTGTGAGTCTTAAAGGAATTCATTTCTTTAAAAAGGGCCCAGGGAAGCACCTGGAATGCACCTAATATGTTAGGAGTATAACAAGGGGCTTCCCTTCCTGTGTCCCTCCGTTAGTTCTCCCTTGTTTTCCTGAGGGTAACTTTTCAAAGGGCAAGCAGAACATATTATGGAAGTGCTTCTATACCCATTCATACTACAGAAATCATTTAAAATGTATGGAATCAGGAATTCATTTTTGTGACATTCATTTCTTACTTATGTCACCTAAAAATTTTACTGGAGCTGTTTTATTTATTTTTATTTTTTTATTTTTTTAACGATTTTATTTATTTGACAGAGAGAAACACAGCCAGAGAGGGAACACAAGCAGGGGGAGTGAGAGAGGGAGAAGCAGGCTTTCCGCTGAGCAGGGAGCCGGATATGGGACTCGATCCTGAGCCGAAGGCAGTCGCTTAACCAAATGAGCCACCCAGGTGCCCTGGAGCTGTTTTATTTTTGTATGAAATATGTTTTTAAAGTGCTTCCTAGTTGAGGCAACACTTTGGGCATGCATAAAGTATTACATACAACCTGGTGAGGCAGTTCAGGGTCAGGTTATTTGTCCCCATTTTATAGATGGACAAACTAATGCTCAGGGAGGTGAGCTCAAGGTCATGTGACATATGAGTGTGGGAAAAGTGGAACCCAGATCTTTCAACACCTCGCCCCTGTGATTTTCTCTTCCCAGCTGCTCAGAGGTACTGGTCTCCCAAAGCCCAGGTGAGAAACCACCTTTGTTAGATGAATTCGCGACTTTACTGTGGAGTATGAAAAGAGCAATGTCGTGATGAGAAGGGAGGGTGGAAATGTCAGTTTCCCGAAACATCTAAGGATTCCCTCTATTACGCTGCCGTGGAAAAGCCCAGCTCCCCATGACCCTCCCCTAAGAGCCTCGTACAATTTCTGTATCACTGGAGAGAGTGAACACTTTGCCTTGGAAAGGACTGGAAATAGTAGGAGGGGATTCAGTAAACAAGAGACACGAATCAGGGCAAGAGTTGTTCTTGAGGAGGCTTTCACGGTTTCATTTAGACAGATGGCAGCTGTCTATAAAATATGCTCACAAGTCCTACTTCCTTCTTCACTTTGGTTTGTTGTGATAACTGGAGTTAAGTTTTAGGCAAATAAATATATAGGAGCATAATTTCACTCCAAGTATTGGAATAACTAAAGCAACAGGATGCCTCACAGATTCCTCCATTCACTTTGGGCAAGAAAACTTCTTTCTGTGAAGCAGGTTTTAGTGTTTTTCTGGGTTTTGATGGGGAGGCAGGGTGAGAACTTTAAGATGCATTTCTCTAGTAGTAAGCGCTTCCCGTATAAGGTAACTATTCGGAGTTAGCCTGGAGCAGTCTCCCACACAGGGGCACTACCTTCTTTCCTTTGGTATCCCACACCTGCGTTTTGCTCCGTGCACCTGACCCTGGTTCTTGGCTGACCAAACCTCCAGCCTGCTGGGCTGTGATGTTCCTATCCGGCCTGTCTCCCATCCCAGTCTACCGACCCCAAGAACCAGCCCCCTCATGACATCCTGTCCTGAGCTCCATTCCTTCAGTGTCCTCTAAGCTGAGGGCTGAGACTCCCATTGGACATTCTAATCCCCTTTGAAACACATATCCTATTTTCACAAAGGCCCCCAATGCAAAATCGGAGGTCCATGCTAGAGATCAGTTTCAGGGGAGCCGGGTCTTTCAGAATTCTAGTCATGCCACCTCTGTCAAGGCAAACGATTGCTGGTAAACAGTGGAGAGAATGGCACCCAAATAATCTCCTGACAGAGATCACCCCACTTTACCAGATATCAAATGAGAGCATCTTGTCATATGATTCAGACAAGAATCTCCAGGAAAAACAAATACTGTACAACATGAATTACTGAAATGCAGTGAAGCAGGAAATGAGTTGCAAAGGCCTAAGTAGAAATGAAGCTCAAGATTAAGAGTGGGGGAAAAAAAAGATCTGTAAGGACAGTGATAAAGGAAACTACATGGAAATGTGTACAGAAATACGCTTCATGGAAGTAAACTTTGGACAATGAATGTCAGGTGAAATTAGGAGCAAGAAGGAAATGACACAAGATGCTTCCAAATGGCTGCTGTAAGGTGTGACGAGTTTAATTTGACTTGGTTAGATTCTCTGGAGTTTCTGATTTACATAATGGGAAGATAGACACTCAGTGTCGATTTATTTAGTTTTACCTCTGAAAAACCTTATGCTTTCTTTTCTTATTTTAAATTCAGACTTGGTGGGTTCTTTCCTTTTTGCCATATCAGTTTGTTTCTTTGTGGTGCTGTGAGTTGTTAAAAACAGACCCGATGACCATCTCCCAAGAAATAAGATCAATCACCTTTCGGACTGAAAGGTAAAGGACATTGGCTGAATTAGTAATTCTCCTCTTGAGCCTGAAGAAGTTTTAAAAAGATTTTTTTTCTCTCTCTCGTGCCTTTTTCATTATTCTTCATTTAATGGGTTTGTGCAGACATTAAAAGTTTCCTATTTCTGTATTCCTAATGGTTGAGATGATATTGTTTCCCTGGTTTATACAATTTTAGTGCATTGGGGGAACATAATGTAATGGAAAAACTAAATCTTGCAAAAGCTTTATATAAAGTCGAACGTCTATGATGGTTTCTCACGTGTATTATTTGAGCTTATATATTGTGGTGCTTTGGGGGGCTTGCCCGTCTGAGGCCAAATTCCACTTAGTTGTGTGGCCTTAAACAGGTTACTTGATATTTTGGGCATCAGTATTTTATCTGTCACATGGAGCGAAAGAATAATGTCTACCTCTTAGTGTTGCTGTGGGGATGGAGGTCATCTATAGGTAAAGCCCTTATTAGGACAATGTTTTTATTATTATACAACAAGTTAAATAGTCTTAGAGGAGCTACAGAAGGTTAGAGGTCATGCCCATTTGAACACTTGGAAGAAATATTTAAGGCAAAAATGTGATTTGATGTATACTTGAAGGATTTTTATTATGGTTTTAAAAAAGTCCTCTTCAGGTTGCAAAATGTCCAAACGCAAAATACTAACCAACGCAGTTGAGAGAGAGACCTTATTTGGCTTTAGCTGGTAGCTGGAAATAACGTCTTTTTAACACCAATTTCTAATAAAGAGCAAGTTTAAAGAAGCAAAATGTTTGGCTCCCCTTTATAACCTAACTTCTGCTTAAAGTTTTGGCCTGGAAGCAGGCATTTGTCATTCGATGGCTGCCCCATGGCCAAACTCCTTTCTTATGTTCACAGAAACCCCACTGTATGCATCGTGGGGCAGAAAGCCAGAGGGAGACTTTGCCTTGTTTGCCTCTGCCTTGTGCCGTGTTTAGAACCCTTCCAGGTACACGGTATGCATTGGTTAAACCGAAAATGTAAACAGGGAGAAGAAAATTTTCTCAACCAGGAAAGGCAGCACGATGAGTCATGGGTTATTTATTCTCTGTTCCCAAGAAGTTCCACCATGATTAACTGAGTGTCTTTGGGCAAGTCACACAACTTGCTCAGTTAGTTTACTAGTTAGTTAGTTGTTTCTGCATCACATATATGAAATGCAAACAACCCCATTGACCCAGCTGGAGGGATGTAAGGACTAATCAATGAATGAAAATTAACTGGAGATAGCTATATAAAAGTCATATGTCTATTGTATACCAAAAATATGTTTAATTCACAAATATATATCCCATTTTAAGTGTAAGATTTTATTTACTTGACAGAGAGATGGAGAGAACCAGAGAGCACAAGAAGGGGGAGTGGCAGGCAGAGAGAGAGGAAGAAGCAGACAGGGAGCCTGATGCAGGACTCAATCCCAGGACCCTGAGATCATGACCTGAGCTGAAGATAGATGCTTAACTGACTAAGCCACTCAGAAGCCTCTATAAGGGTTTTTAGATTGGTTTAGTTGAACTCCTAGAACTTTCTATACTACATATTAATAAACATGAATTTATTCTTCATATAATTATGAAAGTAAAATAAATGTTTTATCGTGTGTCCAAATTCCATAATTCCAGTTTCTGGACATTAAGGAAATTTTCCTTCTAAAATCTTCCCTTTTACTTAATTAGGAATTTATTTCATAGTTACCACCTTTTTAAGCTTTAAAGAAATCCTGTAGTTCCTAGCTTAATATTCCTTATTCTTTGTTCTCCTTTATGGGATTTCTATAAATTCAGCTCCCGTTTTTTTCCCTTAAACAGATGCATTGCTCACTGCCCGCCTGCAGCCTTGAGAAATGTGAGCGACCTCTGTAATTGCTATTTCAGTCCCCTTCAAATATTTCAATCCAGTTCTCCTAAAATAAGTGATCCAAAGCTGAATAAGCCAACTTTATGTTTTGACGCACATTTGCATACAAACAACACAACCATGACACAAACATCCCTACCTAGACACCTCTCTGCGTTATGCTTTCCCACCTTCATCAGTTTTTGAGATTTTTGCAAAGAGTGTAAGTCACTAAATCCAATAGACCAATCCCTATCATGTGTATGGCCATGGTGATTTATGATGCTAAGTTTAAAGCCAAGGTAATTTATGATGCTAAATTTAAAAGAAATATCACTGCTATTCATTCATCTGCCTGTTGTTTTATGGCTTTTCCTAATAAAATGTGACAGGAAAACATTTAATTACAAGTGCACTAAATTTGGGAGACATAAAAGTCTAGCAATCTTTGAAAACTAAATAGTGTGTGTGTGGGAGAGACAGATACACTTTGCTTCACGGAGTATCGCTGCCACAAAGCTCCTGAGACTTTGAACATGAAAGGAATTTTTCAAAGTGAAGTTTAATTCTTTGAAAAATATGCCTTGAATCTTTTTATAAAACAGAGGAGGACTTTGATTTCAACCTGGAAGGGAGGACAAGACTCAGACAATTAGAAGCAGAGAAGTCAGGCATTTCAGATAGGAAGTACGTCACGACCAAAGCTGCAGATCAGGAACGGACGTACTGTTTCCCAGCAGGGATGAGGAGATGAATCTGGCTGGTATGCAGAGGGAAGAAGAGGGAAACCCAACTGGAGGTTGGTGGAGGCAAATACTCTGGGACAGGGCTGGGGAAGCTGCTTGCTGTCCTGCAACTTTTTTCCCACTGGACATTAGCCGTGTGGCATACCCCCCACACGGCGTAAATCCGCCTTTGCTCTTACTCAAGGCCATGTTTGTCCATTTGTGCATCGAATATTTATTAAGATTTCTTCTGCAGTATGATCCACAGTGTTAGATATTACTGAAGTGACAGTAATAAACTAGCCATGTATCAGACAATCAAGTGTCAAATAATCTGGAAAGGGAGATAGGATTTACATATAAATCATCGTAATCTGGGGCATTATGTGAGATACAAACAAATTGCTTTGTCATTCAATAATGTGAAAGGAAAAATTACATCCAGTTGATGAGCTTAGTGAAGACTCTCACAGATGCAGCACTTGCTCAGAACTTGGCAGAATAAGCAGAACTGAGGGCTCGGGAGAACATTCCAGAAAGGGACGTTTGAGCTGAGTTGGGAGGACATAGATGGGAGGAGAGGGTGTATCTAGTTAACACTTGGGACCAGAGGATAGATGAAAGAAATGGTGGGGATATGAGGGAATGATGCCTGTCACCAAAGCTGTCAGAATTTCATTTTCTAGCTGAGGCGATGTTATTGCTGTGAATATTTCCAGGTTGCTGAGTTTTCTCTTAAAACTAATCAGGCGTTTAAAGGTCTAGAACATTGGTATTCACAGAAACTTTAAACTGGGGAGGAGTTGGCTCCTAACAGGAATATCGGTTACACCCAAGCAAGCATCCTCCAGGTCTCACTCTCCAATGCTATGAAAAGACACTTTAGCAAACTCATTACCAGGTTTCACGGAGGGCAAGTCAGAAGTGAGTTGGTAAGACTCTCGGGAGCCAAGGGGGCTGGCTTCTCAGGAACCTTCTATCTCCAAAACAATAACAATATAAAACTTCTTCTCTGAACTAAAATAAAAGAGGTAAAGAGATGTCTGCCCAGCAGGAAAAGCTTTACAGGCTCTTCTCTCCCACGATCTAAATTTAGACCCAAATCTGAGAACAGTAGGGCAGATCGAGTGTTTGTTTCCATTGTAACCCACATTCCCAGTTTGAATTTCCTTTAGTATCGTATAGAATCTTTTACAAGCTCCCCCCTTCCCCCGCTGCATCTGCTCCCCAACTATAGACACCCAGAGCTGTGTTTTCTGGTACAAGATCGTAAAACAATTCAGGAAAGTTTGAGGAGATGAGAAATCTGGAAAGGAAGGTGACTACACCATGGTGATACCATCAGCTCTGGGGAAGACTTTTCCCCATGGCATCCTGTACCCCTAACCCCAAACTGTTCTCATTCAGTCGTTACCAATTAATTCAGTTGTAACAGTCAGTTACGAAAGCTGATTTCTGATTCTGTGCAGAGGCCTGGGCTCCCTTCTTATCATTTTCTGTCTTGCCACTCCTCTGTTTGTACCTTTTCTTTATCTTTTCCTCTCCAGCTAAAAGAGAAAGTCCCAGAAGCATGTGTTCTGCGGTGAAGGGGAGGATGGAATGGGGGTGGGATGTACTCGCTGAAGGTGAAGTACAGTTGGGCAGAGCAAGCGTTTCAACAATGAAACTTGCGAGAATCCCTGGAGCAGCTCTGGCTTTTCTTCCTGCACCCTGTGAGGCAAGCACTGTACTCTCCTGCACCCAGGAGTTAATACAAAACTGAGCCCATCCCTGAGTTTAAAGTAATCTCTTTCCTCACAGAAGTTTGTGGAAGGTGCATAGTGACTAACCCACTCAAGGCATGCTCCATAGATTAGCTAAGTAATTAATAACTATGTAGCCTCTAAACTTACAAGGCATGTATTTCATAAATTCCGAAGATTATTATTTAATAACAAGACTCCCTTAGTAAAAATACTGAAACTTGAGTCCTAACAAGAAAATAATCTACAAAGTCATACCTTTTCACCCTGACTTCTCTTTTTTTAGTATTTTTAAAAGATTTTATTTATTTATTTATTTATTTATTTATTTGAGACAGAGAGAGTGAGTGAGAGAGAGCATGAATAGGGAGGAGGGGCAGAGGGAGAAGCAGACTCCCCGCTGAGCAGGGATCCCGATGTGGGGCTCCATCCCAGGACCCCAAAATCATGAGCTGAACATCAGACAGACGCTTAACCTACTGAGCCTCCCGGGTGCCCCTCTCCCTGACTTTTCTAACACTGGCAGAAATTTGTTTAACATTACTAAGGCATGTAGAGAAATAGGAAGGAGTGGGGGGAGGAGAAGGAAAAACCTTTTGTGTTGCCAAGAAAATTCACTTAGTGAGGAGCTTTCATAAGGGAGACCATGAGGAGAAGCAAAAGAAGGGAAGGAGAACACAGCTCGTCAGAATCATTACGTATAGGACAACACCCCAAATTAAGGAGGAACAAAGAACGGTTTTTGAAGTCTTTTGGAAAAGGAGGAAGAGACAGATGTACTTGGCACATTCTTTGAGAATAGTTTATGGTTGTCCAGACATTCCATTCAAATTAGTGGCTATTCTGGAAAGGAAGAAAGACAGTAGCTGCTGAAACAAGCAATCTGGAAGCACAAGAAAGTTAATATTCACGGAGGGAAAGTTGTCCAGGCCCGCCTCAGAACCATTACTATGGAGTGTGACAGTGCCTTGCTGAAGGCTTTCCTACCTGCTTGGTGGCCAGTTAAAATCTCTCCTCCCTCCCTAACTCCTAAAATTCTTATTCTTGTTAATATTATTTGTTTGGTTATAATGTGCAATACATGCTGATGAAACTTGGCACTACAAGGGAGAAGAAAAATCTCAAGGTGCTAATAATCAAATCTTTCTTAACATTTTCTCTAAACGGACCAACTATGGAAGGTAGTGGGTACTCCAATAAGGGAATAATTTTCAGACAAAGTCCGTCTCCTAGGTGACACTGAGTGATCCTGAGGTCTCCCAGATGTAGCTCTGCCAACTGAGTAGGACAACAATCCTAACTGCCTGGTCATGGAATGAATTGCCCCAGACATGATGAACTGCCCACCACTGAAGGATTCAAGCAGGGACAGGACAATAACATTCCTAAAGGGATTTCTGCTTCTGTAGTAGATCAGGCACATTTGCCTCCTAGGTCCCTGGTTCTATGATCCCGGCAGCATATAACCAATGAAAATAAGAAAGCCCATTTTTATTTAGGTGACTTAGTTCTCAGGGCTAAGAATTGTAAGCACTGATTTAAAAGAATGCCAACAAACCTAACTGGAATGATTTGAAGATAGATGCATTGTGAATGATTTCTTAGAAGAGTTTTTGTGCCTCTACTGCTTCCTTTTGCACTTCTGGTCCATGTTTTCTTGCTCATCATTTGGAAGGATTTATTATGAAACAAGCTGTGTATCACAGTGTTGAAAAGAACCCGTTCCTTACAGCTTCTTAGGAAAGTTGCCAGACATACCAAGTTTGTCTTGAAAGCCATGAAGGTGAACTTACAAAACTCATAGGCACACACTAACATTTTTTAAAAAAATACAGAGAGGTATTCATTTATTGATTCATTTTCATTTGCCTTTAATTTATTTTAATTTTTATTGTAAAATAAAGATACACACAAACATCTGTGTGGTCATCCCCCAAGACATCCTATGCATGACACTGTATGCCACTCTTAGAATGCGCCGGTTCCTCTTTCTATCAAAGCTAATCCTCCCCTAAAATTTCTGTTACTGGCTTCTTGTTTTTTATTTGTAGTTTTTAATGCCTGTCCTTTTATCCCTAAATGATATATTATTTATAATTGCCTGTTTATGGAACAGACTAAGTAGAATCATACTTTAATCTTCTGTTGCTTCTTTTCTTCACATTTTATTTTTGAGATTCATTCACACTGATATAATCGTATAGTATTTCTTGTCTGATTGTACCACAATTTAAAATCTATTCCACCTTTGGTGAACATTTGGATTCTTGCCCTTTGCAATTAGAGCAATGTTGCCATAAAGACTCTTGTATGTATCTCTGAATACACTTGTGCAAGGATTTTTAGAGAATATATATATACATAGCAATGAAATTCCTGAATCTTTCTGTATGTGTATTTCAAATCTCTAGGTAATATGAACCTATTTTTAAAATTGTTTTGCATTTGAATTCCAACCAGAAGCATGTCTGAGCTCTTGTTGGTCTACATTTGTCAACACTTGGCATTGAACAACTTTTAAAATTTTTGCCATTCTGATGAGTGTGTGGTGGCATCTCATTTTAGTTTTAATTTTCCCTAATTATTAATGGGACAAAGCATCTTTTCATATGTTTATGTATAATTTGTGTATTTGTGTGTGTGTGTGTGAAATTCCTCTTTCTTTTGCTCATTTTTCTCCTGATTGCTAGACTTATTTCTTGATTCATATGAGCTTTTCACATATTCTGGATCCTACTATTTGGTGGGTTATATATATTGCAAATATATTCTCCTACAATGATGCTTAATTTTGTTTAGTTTTACTCTATTTTCTCTTTTCAAGAAGCTCTAATTTTAAAGTAGTCAACTCTATCAATCTTTTTCTTTATGGTTTAGAGTGCTTTTTGCTTTATAGTTAGTGCTTTATGTTTAAGAAATACTTCCTTACCTGGAATTTGTTAACAGATTCTCTTATATGTTATGTATCACATATCATTGAATTGTCATTGATTATAAGAAACATCACAATTTCAGAAATGGCAAAATGAAAAAGGAAGTATATCCTTGAGATGATGGCAGCAAAGCAATTTTTTTTCTTATACGTGCCTTTAATCCAACTAAGGCTGATTTGGGGATATGGCATCGAATGGAGTCCAAGTTATTTTCCATGTGGATAATGAACTGCCTCCTCACCTCCTCACCTTATCGCAAAGTCCACCTTTCCTCCAGTGATCTGACTTGACTCCTCTACCATACATCAAGTGACTGTATATACTGGGTCTGTTTCTGGGTGCCCTATGTTGTTTGATCTATTTGTCTATCCCTGTCTTAGTACCACTCTTATTGATTACTATAGATTTGCTATACAAGAGAGTAAATCCTCCCTCTATGTTCTTGTTCAAGAAGAGAACTCTATTGGGGTGTTGAATGGAAACGCATTGAATCTATAGGTCAATGTGTGGAACATTAGCATTTTTATGAGATTCTGGTATAAGGTTATTAGCCTCATAAAATGAGTTGAGGAATAATTTCTCCTCTTCTATACTCTAGAGTAGCTTATGTGAGATTAGTATTACTTATTCCTTGAATGTTTGGTGGAAGTCACAAGTAAAATTGTTTCAGCCTAGATGTTTCTCTGCAGAAAATATTTAACAATAGATTCAAGTTTTTGAATGGTTTTGAGTTGTTTTCTATTTCTGGTTCTTGGAATTTTTTCACTTCATCTAAATTTATTGTACTTTCTCTTTTTCCCTTGATCATTTTTACCAGAGGTTTGTAAAATTTGGGTTTGTAAAATTTTTTAGTCTTTCACAAATCCAATGTTGGTTTATTTGTTCCTTTTATTGTTTATTTTCAATTTTATTATTTTCTTGTTTTATTATTCCCTTTCTTGTATTTTATTTAACTTTATTTTCCTATTTCTTTTCTAAATTTTCCACTCTTCATATTTCAAACTATTTTCTCTTCTCTCTCTCTCTTTTTTTAGTGTAGGCCCCACACCCAGCATGGTGCTCAATACTGGGCTTGAACCCAGGACCCTGAGATCAAGACCTGAGCTGAGATCTATAGTCAGTTGCTTAACCAACTGAGACAGGGAAGCACCTCGAACTATTTTCTCTTCTAATATAAGCTTTTAGGTCTATAAACTTCCCTTTAACTACTTCTTTAGTTTTCTCACTCAACTTTCCACACATAGTATCAAATATTTAATACAGAGCATGTAAATATTGTCAGATTTTCAGAATGTTCTTCGACCCATGAGTTTCCAAACAAATGGGTGTTTCTAGTTATCTTTATTTTTTATTTTTTTAAAAGATTTTATTTATTTGTTTGTTTAAGAGAGAGTGTGTGTCTGTGTATGTGTGGGCGAGCAGGGTGGGGCCGGTACAAAAAGGGAAGAATAGGGACTAGAAGACTCCGCACTGTGCACACAGAGCCTGACCTAGGGCTGAACCTCAGCTCCCTGAGATCATCATCTGAGCTGAAATCAAGAATCCTGGATGCTTAACTGGCTTTGCATTCCCCAGGCATCCCCCAGGTACCTTAAAACAAAACAAAACAAAACAAAACAAAAACTGATTTGTAATTGCATTGCAGTAGGAAAATATGGTTTGTGTAAGGCAAAAATTTCAAAATTTGTTGAAACTTGTTATATGGCTCAATCTATTATCAACTTTAGTGAGGTTTCTGGGTGGCCTCAAAAATAATTGATTATTTTCTAACTCTATGATTTTGCATTTGGAGTCTCAACTTTATTGGAACTTTTATTTAAACTGCATTCTTAAAGCAGATTCTAGGCTTTCACTTCTGCCCCTAAGACTTCCAAGGCTACAAAAACCAATATTCAAATCCCTAGATTCAGTAAATACCTTCCAGGCAAAAGTTGACTTTGGGCTTTGCTTACCCCACTGGCTTCCGGCCTTTTCTCTGCCCTGGTGCTATGTTCAACTTGTTGCCGGTCTGCAGAGGCCAGATATTTTTAGTATTCTGTTGCTGTTATTTTCATTGAAAGAGTTAGTCCAGACACTTCACTGAGCTTATTATGATAGAGGCAACTAACCAGTGGTGAAAATGGTGGTTAAAAATACAGGGTTGGAAATTAAGTATGCCTGGGGACAAAACCCAGGGTCACTGCTCACCTCGCTGTGAGACTTGAGGCAAGACACTCAAACTCCGTGTGCCTTGGTTCCTTCATCAATAAATTGGTGGTAACGATAGAGATACATCGTAGGTTTGTACTTAGAGTTAAAAGAACTGGGCATACAATGATGGCTCAGAAAATGCTTTGTCCTGTGAAAGGATTTCAATCTATACTTGAAGGATATGGAATGGAGGATATGAAGTGGAGAATATTGCTCATGTACCCCCAGAATAGAACTTAAGAACTGAGAGACTGATTTTCTGTAAATGTCTGATTTACAGAAGACAGACTTTATTTTCTTGCTATAGGATGAGGTTCCCAAATCGCTGTTCCTCTGCTATTTCCTGATATTTCCTCAAATTCTGGTAATTTGAGTTTGTATCACTTCCCTGCTTTACTGAGATTAACAGTCGTCACAGAAGAGATGGATAAGCCAGGAACAACAAAGTTATTTCTCTAAGGTTTATTCACCTCCCATGGGAGCTGCCAGAAAGAGGGCATAAAAACCACCTCCCTTCCAACTCTGAGCTGAGGAGACTTGATTCTTATTCTAGGGAAAATCCTCCCCACTTTTGGGTTCCCTTAAAGAGAACCCTTTTCACTGGTTCTCTTTCTCCTGACTTAGATCAGTTCCTCAATGAGTTTAGAGTGTTGGGAATTAAAGATATAAAAGGAAATGTTTTGCAGGCCACTTCTGCTTTCCAGAAGTTCCTTGAGACAAGCAGAATGCCTGACTACATTGTTAAAAAGGGGTTGGGGGGTGGGAGGCAGAAAGAAGAAAATGCATGGATAAAGAAGTTCATGTTTCAAAAATTGTCTTGTTTCAAAAGGAATGGCTAAAACACGCCAGCTGGAAGGAGCAGGAGAGAAAATTGGAGAGAAAAAGAACACTCTGATGCTGTGCTAGAAAATTTAGACTTTTTCCTCTAGGCACAGGTTGCCAATAGCTTGTGCTACAGGTAGATCTGCAATTCAGAGTGGATACTACAAAGTGGAACTAGAGGGCAGAAGACCAGCTCAGATGTGTCTGCAATGGATCATAAGAGACATAGCAAGGGCCTGAGATCTCACCACTAGAGAGGTGAGACCACATGGTTATGCAACCATGGGGGACCCTGCTAGTGGCCAACATGGCAGTTCTGCAGAGAGCCTTAGAGAAATAAACAGATTGCATGTACACAGGATGAGAATAGAGAGGAATGAGACCCCCCTTCCAGGTTTTTTTTCTGTCTAGGATGGCTAAAAGGGTGATGATATAATTAGCCAAGATAGGAGATTTAGGAGGGCAATTTTGAAGAAGTAAACTTGATGGGCCTGAATTGGATGTCACTGTGGGACACCCCTGTGGAAGAGATATCTAAAGCTACCAAGCACAGTCATGAGGCTCTCAGAAGAGTTTCTGGATGACTGGAGGAGGAGGGAGTTTCAAGAAGGAAATCATGGTCAACTGTGTCTTACCCTACAGAGACTGTGAGAGAAGACTGAAAGAGATCCACTGTATTTGGCAACCCGAAGGTCAGTGCTGACTTTAATCTGAGGAGTTTCAGAAGCCAAGAGGAACAGAAGCAGAAGCATGATCGTGAAATGAAAAAGCAGAGACTCCTGTGTCCAGGTAGCATGGTTACCTTGGGGAGCAAAGCTGTGATATAAGTCGATAGCCTAAGAAGGAACAAAGGGACAAGAAAGTCTTCTCTGGCTTCTCTTCTCCTTTTCCTCTCTTCCTCTTCCCCCTTCTCCTCCTTTCACTTAAGTAGTAGGAGAAGCCTGAACCTGCTAAAGCTGAGGAAGAGGGGAAAATGGGAAGAGTGAGGGTCCCCCGTGGAGCCGGGAGGTGGTGGGGCCAGAGGACAGGTGAAGGAAGACATTCCTCCTGACATTCCAGTGGAATAGGTTGGTATTTCATGGTTCCCACAGACTTCTTAGGCGTCAGCAGCAGGAAATGAAGGGATACTATGAAACAAATATTTAGTGAGTCCCTACTTTGCTTAAGTCATGGTGTAAGTTGGGTAGACACCAGAGAATGAGGAAATATTAGAAATGCGAATCATGGGACGCCTGGGTGGCTCAGTTGGTTGAGCGACTGCCTTAGGCTCAGGTCATGATCCCGGAGACCCAGGATCGAGTCCCAGATCGAGCTCCCTGCTAGGCGGGAAGCCTGCTTCTCCCTCTCTCACTCCCCCTGCTTGTGTTCCCTTTCTCGCTGTGTTTCTCTCTGTCAAATACATAAAATCTTAAAAAAAAAGAAAAGAAAAATAAATAAATGCGAATCATTCAGAGTGAGGTATCAAACCTAAGGCTGTTTGGAGGAAGGGAGTGATGTCTAGGGCTTCCTGAATGATGAAAGGAAGAAAGGAAGCTTGGCAGAATATTTCCCTCCCAACACAGGAGGTAGCAAAAAACACCCTGAGGGTAAGAGGAAGTCTTATTTGGGGAAAATGGAAAAAAAGGAAAGAAAGCAAAGGTTAACAGCATGTTCCAGGTTCTAGACGTTAGGCTAAATTAGGCACTTTATAGGCAAAACAATCCTGTGAGAAAGGCATCATTATTTCCATTTTACTGATGTAGAAAGTGAGGTTCCAGCTCTTTTTCTTTCGATTCCACTTCTCCATAGAGGAGTAAAATGCTTTGAAATATTGGAAGAGAAATCCCAGTTCTTGTCTTTTAAAGTTTTTATTTCACTTGGAAGCCATGTGAAGGGCACAGAAAAGGGGAAAAATTTTAGTGTGCTTGGACCAGTGAAACTACCTAGTCTCTGCAGGGCCTTGTTTAAGGATGGGGCAAAGCTTGGCAAACTCGAAAGAGGCCAAGGAACTTAGATGAGGAAGTGGTTGCCGCTGTTCCTTCTTTGCAACCACAGAGGGGCCCTGAGACTGGCAGCCGGTTTCCTGGGTCCCAGCACAGCCCAGCCACACCACACACACTACGTCTGTGGGAAGAAATTGTGCGGCTGCTGGGCTCATCACACAGAAGCTTTATATAAACGCCTATTTTCCAAGATCCTCAAAGTTATATAAATTATCCACAGAATGCATACTGAGAAACTGACATTTGGAAGTAACACATGCACTTCCATACATAACTTTTAATAATAAATTGCAAAAAGACAAAAACCAGTGTGCATTCATATACAGTTTTGGCAATCCCTCTCCTAAAAAATGTATTTTTAAATGTGTAATAGGATTGGGGAGAAAAGGGGAGCGGCGGGGCGTAACCACACAGGAGATGGAGATCAAAAGTGGATTATAGAACATTCAACTGTATACCTTTTCTGCACTTTTAATATTTATTCTTTCTGGCAGTGGGGCCGTAAGTTCCGCGTGACGCGCCACACGGTTGCCATGGGAACCAGCAGAAACTTTTTTTTTTTTAGAAGAGTATCGCTAGCGACGCGCCGAGTTGGAGAGGCGAGTGCTCCCGGCGGTGCAACGCAGGGGACTAGCAGCCGCCGCCGCGCGTTCCGGTAGCGCGGGCCCGGGAAGGAGGCCGCTAGGGCGTCGCGCGGCCGGGAGGCGGCGGCCGAGCGCGGCGTCACGTGGCTGGGGAGGGGCCTGCGCACAGCCCGCCCGCCCGCCGCTCCTCCGCCGCCGCCGCCGCGTCCCATTCATGAGGGCCGCCCGGCTCATCTGTGGCCCAGGCGGCTCCCGAGGCAGCGGCGGCGGCGGGCGCCCGGGCCTCGCGCGCGTCCTCGGCCGGCCCCGCCCCCTCAGGCTCCGGCAAGCCCGCCCTACCGGGCTGGTCCTCTCTGTCGCCGTCCAGCCACCGCCTCCCCTCGGCCGCCCGCGGGCGCCAGCGCGGGTCGGGAGCTGAGGCGCCGCAGGTAAGCGGGCGTCGGGCCGGGTCCTCGCGCCTCCGGGACGCCCTAATGTCGCGTCTCTGCGCTCGCGGACGGCTGGGGTCTCCCAACTCGGCGCGGTGCTGCTCTGCGGGAGGCCGGGACCCCTGCCCTCGCCTCGCTGCCGCGTCACGTAGACGCGGCCCCCACCGGCGCCGCGGCAGGACGAGCTCGGAGGGTGGGCTGGGGTTGGGGGGGAGCCGCGCTGGCGGCACGGGGTCAGCGTGAGGAGGGGGGCGCGAAGACTGGCTGAAACATTCGGGACCCCCCGCCGCAGCCCGAGGTGATGGTCACTTCTGAGCTCCCAGCTCGCGGGTTTCTGGCGTGGAGGCTGGAGCGGAGGCCGAGGTGCCGCTGGGCTAAGCGGCGCCCCGCGAGGAAAGCGCGGCTGGAGGCCGCGTCTCCATCCCGCCCCCGGCCCTGGGGGAGGGGGCGCCCGAGGCACGTGATCCGCATTGAAGCCAGGGCTGCGAAGTTGCTGTTATTTCTCCCCGGCGGTTCGTTTGCCCCGCGTCTCTGCCTCCACGTTGTAGACCCTGTCCTAAGTGTGAGTAGTTTTTCCTTTCTCAAACCCCCTTTCCCTAGGCAAATCTCAATTTGTATCGAAGGTGTTAAAGTAGCAGTTTTATTGTAAGGGCTCCTCTCGTAACTTTAAACCCGGCGGATCACCATTTTCACTACTCGCCTGAACTAATTAAGATTATTCTCATTGAGAATTTGGGATGACGTTTTGAAGTCCTACTTAAGAAAAACAGAACCAGAAAGATCAGCCTTCTTTTCAGAAAGTGCTGGAAGTCTGAATATTTGAAAATGCTCCGAAGATTTACTTGAGCCGCCGTACTAATCTTAACTGTACATTTCGGGGCGGTTTTTCCAAACCTCTTTATTTTAAACTGAAAAAGAGTCTCTGTCTTGGTGCCAGGCCCTGTTGAAGTTGTTTGCTCAGTAGTGATGCTCCGTAAGTGTTACTGTTTATTAAAACCTGGCCTGGCTAGTTCATAATGCTTTGACAATACAAAGTCGGCTTTGAAATACGTTCGAAATATTTACAAATTATTTAGTGGCCCATGTGGTTTATATATTGAGGTCTGATACTGATATTTGTGGCTTAAGAATGAAAAGTGTGGCAGGTGGTGCTGAGGTGGGCAGCCTCAGAGCCTACAAGGTGCGGGAGAAGGATTCTGGTGGTCCCCTAGTGCAGCATCCTCACTCTGTCTGAAGAGCAGTCAGAGGGGGCCATACTCATCCAGAGTATAAAAAGCAGGCCTGAGGCCACTATGAAAGAGTACTGGCCAGTGTTTGTGGCCTCTTCCTTCCAGTTAAATGTACAGTTAATTGTGATCTATCGGACTGAAGTAAATGTTGGTAGAGATGGTCGTAGAATGCTAGAAATGAAACGATAGGTTCTGTTTTAATATGTGATAGCGCAGCTGAGAACCAACAGCAGCTTTATGTTTAAGAGGAACTGGAAATGGGAGCATTTGAAAACCATTTAACACGATAGTAAAGCCACTGTTACAAAACAATTAAGAGAGTCAGCTGGGCATTGTGTCCTTTATTGCTCCAAGAATGTAGCAATGAAGATACTCATCACCTTGTACTGTAATTTTTGGTTTATTGGGTGGAATGTCACATGCACTAGATTGAAGGTCCTTGAAGGCCAGACTTTGGTAGCTGCCTGGTACCAAATGCAGAGCCAGCTTTTAGGAAAACCAAGGAGGAGGTCTGTTGAATAAAGGCAGGAAGCAGCAGTAAGTGTGTTTGCCCTTAACAGTGACCTGAGAGCTGGTGGCACTTCCTGAATGAGTTCACTGAACTTTCCTGAATTGTGAGTTTTGGTTGAATAATCCTGATGATGCCATGCATTAGAGGTGGTAAAAGGTTAAATTAAGCTCATGAGTATTTCAGGGAACATTTTGCAATGTTTACTTTAAATATTAATATTTAGTTTAAATATAGCTTGGTTCTCTGTGTCAACAGCTATTTCCTCTGGGTGTGTTTTTTTGTATACATTATTTCCTCATATAAAGCAGCACGGTAACACTTAGCTGGAAGCTTTGTCTTGTTGGGAGATGGATTCAGCTGCCTCCCTTAGGTCGTTAGTAATGTAAGTCAGGACGTTTTTCTTTAAGTCTAACTTAAGGCACCTGCCTTCAATTTAAATCCTTTCCTTTTGCTCTGACCCTAATAGCTGTCACTGTGTGTGGTGCGTGTGTGTGCACACTTAATTACCAGTCAGTGGCTGGACAGTGGTTTGGGACATTTCTTTTAAAAGCCCATTTTTATCTGTTTTATTCCGTTTGTTTATAACTGAGATGTTACACTTCTGGCTGAGCCCCAGAGTCTTCTAAACTGTCATTTGCCTTTTTCATGAAATAACTCAGAAGTTAGTAGGGAGAGCCTCCAGTTGACAGAATCCTATATAAATTGTCTTATTAAAACTTTGAAGGTAATTATTATAGGTTGGAGTAGTAAGCTTTATGGCTATATCAGAAGGCCTTCAAATAAGATTTTTGTGGTGGCTTTGCTAGCAGTTAACTGCACTTTTTGGAATCCACCTCCCTTGCTGTCAGTTTCATTCTTTATTCTTTTTAGTAACACAGTATTACTAACACTTAAACACTTTACATGTGTATCCTTCTTTACTCTTGAAGACAAATGTTTGGAGCGCCTGGATGGTTCAGTTGCTTAAGCGTCTCCTTTCAGCTCAGGTCAGTCTCAGGGTCCTGGGATCAAAGCCCTGTGTCTCCTTCCCTGCCCAGAAGGGAATCTGCTTCTTCCTCTCCCTCTGCCCCCTTCCCCCCCCCCAAATAAAATCTTAAAAAAAAAAAAAAAAAGACAAATGTGTGGGAAAACCACACTCCACCCTGAAGTCCCCGTGGAACAGCTGGGTATCTCTGAGAGTCAGTGGCAACCTGCTCAGAGGCAACCTGTGGGTGGCAGGGCCATTCCAGCTCCGTCCTCCCTGTGCCCACCTTGTTCCTGACCAGTCACTTGAAGCTTGGCCCAGATGGTCTGCCTCTGTTTGAAATTCTGTGACTGGGGGATTCTGCTCTTAAGTTTTCAGTCTATCAAGAAGGAAGGAGGAGGAAAAAAAAAGAATCTGTTAGGAGATAAGCTGTGTGGCAATGAAAGATAAAGCCCTGTATATGACTTTGAGGATTAGAATGATAAGATACATGGTTTTTAATTAGATAAGATACATGGTTTTTAATTAGATTCACTGACTGCAGTTTAGATTCTTTTTTCCTCTAAAGGCCCTGAATGCTAAGTTTCTGTTATTCTATTTTTGTCAATTTAGATTGGTGTTAAAATTATTACTAAGAAAATGAGGAACAAAGGAGCCAGAAATCATTGAACTGGTAAAGTGGAACAGAACAGTTACAGCATCAGCTCCTTTGCAAGGAGGGTGTAGCTTGAAGTCCAGGGGGTTTATGTGTTAGAAGAAGGGTCTTTTAAAAGTATTTTTATTTAGGTCAAATATGTAAGTTGAGAGACTACATAAATGTATTAGAAAAATGGAGGATTCACAGAAAGATCTTTTAAAAATCCACTTAGAGTCTATGGAACTATTTTTGTAATCTTCAAATTTAGAACTTTATTATATGATGTTTTTATTTATCTGTAGTGTTTTGTATTTTCAACAGGAACCATCCAAATTAGGCTTTTCTACTTCTTTGGAGGAGAAACTTTGGCTCATAGGAAAGCCTACCTTGTGATGTTCAGGCAGCTGGAGGATTGCCTTTGTCCCACTTGCCATCTTTGAACAGTTTGGAAAGTCTTTATTTCTGTAGTTAACTGTAGCTGATTTTATGAATAGTAACTTGGTTTCTTGCCTTTATTTCATTTTATATTCTTATTTACTTTTTGTACCAATTCTTTTAATTTTATTGTGTAGTAAATATGTGTATTTGTCTGAACCCCCCCCCCCGAAGTTTTTTAACTGGGCAAAATATAAAGAAAATTTAAAGTGATTTATACATTCTAAGTTGTTTTCAACACCTGATATCTTTCTCTTTATTGTTCAAGAATTGCTAGTGATCCATTCTCACCTATTTTAGCAAATATATTTTTCCCATCTCAGTTCTCTCCTTTCACTTCCTCCCTGCCATTTCCACCAGCCTCAAACATTTAATAGTTTTCAATACTTTCCTTGATGAATTTCAGCTGTAGGAGGAGTTGATTTTTTGTGTTACTTTGTGTTTGCTCTTAAATCATCCTGGCTTTCCTCTAGCTGTTAATCTGCATTAGAGTAAATTAACTATTGTCTCCTCACTTAATTTTCAGACACTCCATGTGGCCTCTGGACAGCGCTAGTTTGCCTCCTTGCTCTAAAGGTGGAACTAAGGGTAGGAATAGGGGAGAGATGGGTTGTTGAGTGCAAGTGATAAGGAATTGGCCTGAAAGGTTTGTCTGACTCTTGTAGAGAAAGTAGAATTTGAGGAGAGGAGGAAAGAGTGTTTAAACATGAACACCTGAGGATAGGACCTGTTGATTTAAAAGTAACTATGAGGGAGAAAGAGTCAAAGGGTTAGACCTTCATAGATGTGCAGAAAGCTCAAATAGAGTGAACTGGAGTGGCTGTGTAGATCTGTGATTCGCAGTATAGTAGAAATTTTTTGAAGGTCTGGTATGCTGTCTCCCATTGTTTTGATTTTTAATTTTTGGGGTCACTTATGAATTTAGTTGAAATTCTAAGTAACATTATAGAGGGTGTAAAGGGACATGGATTTGAAAGTTTAAGAAACATGATAAAAGACATAGTATTTAAAAGAGGAGTACCAGTATCTAGGTTTAAAAATTATTTGGTTTTGATAGTCATAACTAAGTAAATATTAGATGAAGAGGAGAAGCTGAGCATGAGGAAAGCATCCTTCAGTGATTTTATTCAGAGACAAAAGATATGCATATGGTACCAAGTAACTTTAGTGACTGAATTTCTGCTTTTACCTCTTTCTGAAATATAATGGAAGGAAAATTGATTTAAACATGTTTTTTAAAATCTCTGTTTTTAGATCTATAGTAGGATGTCTTTTTTAATAGAAAGGATCATGAAGAAAAAATTATTTGGTTAATCTGGAATTGAAATCTACCTAAAAGCCTATTTTCGTGCTTCTGAATAAGCAGTGGAATTGTACAGTTCCATGATGGTTCTAATCTATTCATTGCATTATGATGTGGCCTGTATTGCTTCTGGCAAGATACATGTGTCCAGCAGTACTAGAAACTTGGTGTTTACTGATTCTAAAAGAGACATGTCCAGAATGTGGATAGATTTTATCAGGTATTTGGGCATAATCTATTAAATTTATCCTTTTGGGCCACTTGGGTGGCTCAGTTGATTTCTGCACAGGTCTAGATTTTAGGGTTGTGAGTTCAAGCCCCACATTGGGCTTCACCATGGGTGTGGAGCCTACTTAAAAAAGTAGAAGATAAGTATAAAGAAGTATAAAAAAGAAGATAAGTATAAAGGAATTTCACACAGCAAAACCATCAGATGGTTTGAATTATGAACTCAGAATTGGAGCTCTTTGAATTGTGCTGTGATATTTTCCCCAACAGTTATCTGTGAGTTTATGATCTTTTTAAGTGCCTTTTTCTGGACCAATATAAGTCTGAAGAACCATATGGAATATACTTTTTGTTTCCTTCAGGATGTTAAGTCCAATTATTTTTTTTCTTTGTAAAATATTGCAAAGTGCCCACATTTTGTTCAGAGGAAGAAATGGGCTCAATTGGACTTTTTGAGACATGGTGTGTCTATATCCAACATGTTGTCTTCTTGAAGGATTTTCCCTGGTAATTTTGATTATTCCTTATATGTGAAGTATATTCTGTAATCCTTGGGTTACGTGAGACTAAATTGTGCTTAGGAAGCCTGAGTTAGAACATTCAGAGTTGGACAGAACTTCCAGTCTCTTACTCCATGTAGGAACATTTGTCCCATCGCAGGTGTGATGGCTTTTGAGTATCTGAGTTTGTGTTTTTGAACAGATTTGTTTTTTATGAATTGGCACTTCACTGTATCATTTGACTCACTTGGTAACTACATCTGCAGATAGGATTTTTTTTTTTTTTTTAAGATTTTATTTATTTGACAGAGAGAAACACAGCCAGAGAGGGAACACAAGCAGGGGGAGTGAGAGAGGGAGAAGCAGGCTTCCCGCAGAGCAGGAAGCCCGATATGGGACTCGATCCAGGGTCTCCGGGATCATGACCTGAGCCGAAGGCAGTCGCTTAACCAACTGAGCCAACTGCAGGCGCCCCTGCAGATAGGATTTTTCTGATGGAATTTTAATGTTGTTTTACTTATTGTAATTGAATAAATAAGTGATTTGTTATTTATGAACGCTTCAGTACAGAATAACTTCTCATTAAACAGAAATACATTCATAGATCTTTAGGAATTCCCAGATTCATGATTACATGTTTGGCATATAGTTACTTAGTTGTCTTCTCTGTAATATGGAGATAACAATACCTACTGATAGCCTGATTCTGAGGATTAGATGAGGTTGTGTATTAAACCAGAGCCACAAGCCACCTAGAGGCCCAGAGGCAGGGTGGCAGGCTAGGATTTCTAACTAGACAAGACACTCCAGTGCCCAGAAGCACGGGGGCAAAAAGGAAAAGAAGTGAATAGCACATCTTTCTTGCCTTGAAGTCCCTTATAGTCTTATAGGAGAATTAAGTAAGTCTACTTCTTTATCAAACAAACTTTTATAAAACCAGGTAGGGAGGGATTGTGGGGAGTGCTGCATGAGTAAGTATCTTGGAGTGAACTTCTGTGCTTATGTTTTTTTTAAACATGAGAATATGTTTAGTTGAAAGATGTTTGTGCTTGCTTCAAACTTCCTTGACCTAGAACTTTTACCTCTCTAGTGTTAAAATAGAAAATTTATTTTTGTTAGCAATTTTGTATATAAGCTTTATGTACTACATATGTTTGTAAATTTAAGCCTTGTGATTTTTGCCATAATTTCATCACTTGCTCTTTGAATTTTGTTGTCTAGGCCTCTAAGTGGAACCCTTTCTTTGTGGCTAGAAAACAGAGCTGTCCTCTCTACCTACTATATACACTGTAGGTGAATGGTTAACTAAAAAAAAAAAACTGTTGCTAACTAATTTATAAAGTCTCTAACATTTTTCTATAAATTTTAATAACTGATTATCATTAAAATTATTAAAATTTCCTTAGATGATAAATCTACATGGAATTTTATTTTCTATTTGAAAAATATTAATAAGCCTGTATGGTTAATGATGGATAATTTTTTTTTTAATCTTTTGAGTGTCATCCTTTTCAGTGTTGGCTAAATCGTTTGCTAGTATCTTTGACATAGAAAGAAAAGGACTTTTGTGTTAGGATATTTCCCTTTTCCAAGTGAATGAGCTAGATGACTTAATAAGAATTTTATATATTTGAACTTCTGGTTCATTTGTTTTGTTTTAATGAGACATACCTAAAGTTCAATGCTAGTGCTGAGAGCTGGAAAAGAGCTTTTCCTAATTAAAAGAAAAACAAAAGAAAAACCTGCAGTGCTCATATTTGTTTTTGTTTTTTTTTCTCCAGTAGTTTTTATTCCTCGTAGATAAGATTCTTTATCATAAGGCTATATTACATGATTGCCCTACTCATCTTTTAATTTTTTCATTCTTTTCATTTTTAAGTATATTTTATTTCAATAAATTCAGATAGTACTTTGAGCTATATAGTGAATAGCAGTCTCTTTCTCACTGCTGATTACTGCTTCCTAGAAGCAGCTGCTTTCAACTTTTTACCCATTTCTTGTGAGCTTTAATTCTGTGCATGTATGCCTAACCTGCTATGGCTTGGTTTTTTGGTTTTAGACATTCTCTGTGGATTTCCTACTATGCTAGGTGAGGATTCATCTCTTACATAACCCTCACACACTTTTCCTTCTATTCTTCACATGGAACTACGGTATCATAATTTTTAAATTTCTCAGTATTCAGTATTTATGTTTTCATGGCCAAGTACTGTTTAAAACTAAGCCTATGCAATGATTTTATTTCTTTGCCAGTTCAGATTTTCATTTTCACTGGAGTTAATTGTTTTATTGGGATTAATCACAAATTCAAGCTCCCAGTTTCTGACAGAATTACAAGACTCTGAGTATTGAACACCTCACCAGTATCCCGTTAATTTCTCTCCTCTGTCCTCTGACCTTCTTTTCTGGATAGTTTTCTGTCAGCCTGCATCCTCATTTTGATGGGCATATCCCTGTAGCTTTTTGACAAAGGATTCACAGGAGGTCAATTCTGAGACCTTACCTGTCTGAAAATTTATTCTAGCCTCATACTTAATTGGTAGGCTGGCTTTGGAATGCTAGAATGGAAATAGTTTTCCTTTAGAATTTTGATTTGTTTACTCTTGGGAAATACCAACCTTTTTAATTTCTGCTTCTCTGTCCTTCGCACTCTTTCTATTCTTTCCCTTTCTCTTCCAATTTTGCTTTTCTGTTTTTAGCAATTTTATCTCTTTTTAAAGTCTTTCCTCTTTTTTTTTTTTTTTTAAGATTTTATTTATTTGACAGAGAAACACAGCTAGAGAGGGAACACAAGCGGGGGGCGGGGAGGGGGGGTTGAGAGAGGGAGAAGCAGGCTTCCCGCCGAGCAGGGAGCCCAATGCATAGCTCAATTTTGGCAGTCCTGGATCATGACCTGAGCCGAAGACAGACGCTTAATGACTGAGCCCCCCAGGCAGGCGCCCCTCTTTCTCATATTTTGATGAAGTGCCTTCATTTGTGATTTGCAGCCGTGGTTCCTGTACCATTCACTGTGAGAGAGTGGCTGGAACACCACCTGGGAAGTGCCCTCCTCACCTGGCTTCGTTGTGGACCCACAGTCCTGGCCTTTCTTTGTACACTCATGTTTGGCTAGTGGGCAGGTATGTTATCAGTCTCTGTAGGTCAGAAGAGCATAAAGACACTCAGTGTTTGGGTGCTTCTCAGATCTGGTGAGGCCTCATCCCCACAAGTAGAATCATCTGCAGCTGTGTGTCCTCATGAGAAGTTTGGGAGGTAGCTGGCATTGAGGTGCTGTACCTCTGATTGAGAGTACAGTGTGCATCCTGCTTTGTATAGCCATGCCCACGTGGTGATTTCTGAATCCTTTGCCCTTAAAGAAACTATAGAGCCTTTAACATTGTTTATGGGCATCTTTCGGTTGTGAATGCCTTTGATGGAGCCCACTGCAGTGCACGTACCTCTACACCTTGGTGCTGGGTACTTGATAGGAATTTTCAATTTAGGAAATCATGTTTTTGACTCTGGGAAATTGTCTTGTAGTTGTTATGTTTATCTGACATACCTCTACCGGTGTGGGCTCTTGTTTTGAGCTCTTCCTTGCTTTCTGATCCTCCATTTTTTCCTCTCCATCCATTTTTTATCTTTCAAAAACTTGACAGCCATTCATATCCTGTCATTTCCTCCAAACATTCTATTTGTACTTGTGAGTTACCCCTTTTATGTTTTTCTTTTTTTTTTTTTTAAGATTTTATTTATTTATTTGACAGAGAGATCACAAGTAGGCAGAGAGGCAGGCAGAGAGAGAGGTCCCCTTTTATGTTTCTTTACTATTATGTTAGTGAGTATATAACAAAGTACCACACACTGGATGGTTTAAAAGTTAGAAAAATTTATTGTCTAGCTGTTCTGAAGGCTGGAAGTCTGAAATCGAGGTGTCCACAGGGTTAGTTCCTTCTGAAGCCTGTAAGGAAAGTCTGTTCATGCCTCTCTCCTAACTTCTGGTGGCTAGCTGCAATTTTTGGCATTTTTTTTGGCTTGTAAATACAGTACCCTCATTTCTACCTTCATGGTTATATGGCAGTGTATGTGTCTCTGTGTGTGTGTGTGTGTGTGTGTTTGTCTTGGTCCTTTCTCCTAGGAAGCCAGTCATATTGGTTTAGGGTCTAACCTGATGACCTCATTTTAACCTGAATACCTCCATAAAGATCTTATGTCCAAATAAGGTCATATTCTGAGATATTGAGAGTTGAAACTTCAACTTAGTTTTGGGGACACAGTTCAACTCTGAACAGTGGGTTTTAAGAGGGAGTAAAGATTAAGTGTATGACATCCGTTGTGTTCAACAGAATATGTAGTTATTGTAATATTTTTAAAGACTTAATCACATCTGTCTTTACTAAAGATCAGAAAGCAACTCTCAGGAAGTAGTTTTTAGATTACAGTTGACAATTTTTGTTCACATTCATGCGACTATTAAATTTCTGCTGGTTTCCTGAATGTTTAATAACTTGGTATTTGAGTTACCTCATTTGCCACCCTTGCTTTGTTTGTAAAATAGTTTGGAGGTTGGTGACGTGATTATAGCAGTGTCTGGTGAGAAAGTAAATCCTAAGTCTATCATGATAATTATATGAACGTGATCAGCCAGGTTCTGATGCTGTCTTCTATATTGCACTCTTTTCTTTTTCAGATGTGAGCCTTCCTGGGTTGATTTTGTTTGATTTTAAAAGTTCCATCATATGTTTTATTTGGTTTTGGCTCCTCAATCCCTTTACCTAAAGTAAGGGCTAAAGCTTTAGCCTTTCCTGCCCTTTCTCCATTACTTTCTGGCAGCATCACTCTCTTTAATTTCCTTTATAATAGTTATCCCAGTCTGGAATTTTATTTTTTATTTCTTTTTTTTTTTTTTTTTAAGATTTTATTTATGGGGCACCTAGGTGGCTCAGTTGGTTAAGCGACTGCCTTCGGCTTAGGTCATGATCCCGGAGACCCAGGATCGAGTCCCACATCAGGCTCCCTGCTCGGCGGGAAGCCTGCTTCTCCCTCTCTCACTCCCCCTGCTTGTGTTCCCTCTCTGGCTGTGTTTCTCTCTGTCAAATAAATAAAATCTTAAAAAAAAAAAAGATTTTATTTATGTATTTGTCAGAGGGAGAGAGAGCATGCAGGGGAAGCAGCAGGCAGAGGGAGAAACAGGCTCCCTGCTGAGCAAGGAGCCCGATGCAGGACTTGATCCCAGGACCCTGGGATCTTGACCTGAGCTGAAAGCAGATGCCCAACTGACTGAGCCACTCAGACATCCCTATTTTTTTTAATTTCTTTTCTTACTCCATTAGAATCTAAATGCTATGAGAGCGGGCACCTCATCAGTCAGGTTCACTGCTTGGTCTCAGCTCAGAATATAGAATAGTGCCTAACACAGTAAAGTAAATACTGCTTTTAAACAGGTCAGTGAGTTGAAATAAGCTTTATTTTCCAACATTCCAAATGTTGCTTCACTGAGTTGCTATTACTCTTCTGGAAGTCCTTCTCTCTTGTTGCAGGAGCTCAGTGTACAAGCCC
The DNA here is from genome assembly GCA_004023965.1 of Spilogale gracilis. Lineage (NCBI taxonomy): Eukaryota > Metazoa > Chordata > Mammalia > Carnivora > Mephitidae > Spilogale > Spilogale gracilis. The sequence goes on from PITA01007148.1 coordinate 85,841, forward strand.
ACTTGTAGTAACACAGTGGTACAGCCTTACCTGGCATTTGTTTTGCAGAGCTACCTAAAACTCGGCCATAACTCAAACTGGAGTGATGGGTGGCTCTCACCATAGCGGTGCACTTGGCGATGGCTACTGTCTCCACAATGTCTTTCTTATCCACCCAGATGTCCTCCCAGGCTGAGAGAGGGAGGTCTCCCTCCTAACATTTCTGAAAATTCTACTAGGGTCCCAGTAGTAGTTGTGCGCAATAAAGCAGGGCCTAAAATTTGAAAACTGTGTTCTAGTTGGCTTCCGGTGGAAGACTCTCCTCCATCTCCACAGCCTCTCCCAGGTTCCCCAGGAGCCTCTGCAGACACAAGTATAGGATGCGTGGAGTTGGGAGCAGGATCTGCATGGCTGCACAGGACTTCACATCCCTGCTTCTTGGCCTCATGGTTGTCATATTCTGTTTAAGTGAGACAGACAGACCCAGGCAGTTACAAAGAGAAGAAGGGGCAACTGGTGCATTTGTGCTTCCTGATCTAAAACATGTTCCTCTGGGAAACAGGGAGGGGGTTGCTGCATTCCTGAGAGTTAAATGCAAGGGAGATTACAAGTGTTGTTAAAAACTGAATATGTGTTACTGGAGCTGGTCACTTTCATGACCTCGGTTAAGTAAGTGGATGGATTGGCTTTCCCCCCTCCCCTTGTTTCTTTTTTATTAGTATGCTACCAGTAATCAGGGAAGATTTTTCTACCTACAGGAGTCACTGAAAGATGGTTGATGCAATGTGTGATCAAACTGTTTATGCAGCAGAAATCACTTTAACTAGAATTGTGGCACTGTCTTGATTTCATCATGGTACCCTGAAGGGTTATTGGGAAGGTTGTAGGGAAATGGATTAGCATTCTGATGGTGTCCCACAGGTGATTGCTATAGCTTTGACCTCACTAATATCCCTTTGAATGTCAGGTTTAGAAAAATAGAAGCTCCAAAGATGAAGTGTACATATTCATGAAAGTTGAATCTGGTATCTTTCATGCAAAAGTTAACATTCAGCTTTGAAATTCTTAGGCAATTTAGAGAACCTGGTGCCTCTGTCAAGGTTTCTGAAAAACAAATGATGCTGTCTGTGTGTGATGGGAGAAATGGATGTGGTTCTCTTGTTCTGGGATATATATATGGTACCTGATAGATACATACCTGCAAACCATCCTGGGATGTGAGTAAATAGTCATTTCTTTCCTGTATCCTCACAGTGCCTATTGGAACAAGGGTGATAGATGATGACAGTTGATGGACATTATTCACAACGAAAAGTACGTTTAAATAAAAGTTTCAGGGGCTCCTGGGTGGTTCATTCGTTAAGCATCTGCCTTTGGCTCAGGTCATGATCCTGGAGTCCCAGGACAGGAAGCCTGCTTCTCCCTCTCTCACTCCCCCTGCTTGTGTTCCCTTTCTAGCTGTGTTTCACTCTGTCTAAAAAAAAAAACAAAAAAATTAAAGATTCAAGTTTAAAGTTTACCCATAAGATCTAATACAAGTTTTCAGTTTTCTACCCCATTACAAATGAATAATAAACTACTGATACTTCTATAAAAATGTAACTGTGGAGGACTATGACCAAAATTTATTCAATCAAATAAATGTGCATTGTCCACTTTAGTGCAATATATGCATTTCAGTGATGCTGTCATTCTTAAAACATTTTGGGACACCCGTTTCTTTTTAAGTTGCTTTCAGTCTCAAAATGTAATCATTTTATGCTCAGTAGTGGAAGGTCTTTACCCCTCAAGATGGGTTAAGTTTTGCAAAATTGCTGGAAGTCATTTAAACAGGATCTGGTGAATCACGCATGTTAGAGAGATAAATAATAATCTTTGCTATTTAAGAGTTGTGACCATATAGTAACAATACTGATTTTTATCCTGTGTAGCACCTAAATTTAATGTAAAGATCTTTCAGAAAGAAGAAGAGGACTAATAACATGCTGGACAGGGGCATATCGATGGAATCAATTTATTGTAGCCTTTAGAAGTATTTAATTTAAAAGACCGCCTTCATGTTATAGAGTTAAAGTGTTAATGTGACTAAGCAGTTTTACCCCAGAACTTGGAAAACAGAAATACGCTGAGGAAGATAACCTTAGGGGAGGCTAGTCTGATTTGAACCCAATGTAGGGTGGAAGTCTGGGAGTAGCTGGATCTAACAGTTTTTATCTTTTTTTTAATTATTGTTATTATTAACATATAATGTATTATTTGTTTCAGGGGTACAAGTCTGTGAATCGTCAGTCTTACACAATTCACAGCACTCATCATAGCACATACCCTCCCAAGTGTCCATCCCCCAGCCACCCTATCCCTCAGTTTGTTTCCTGATAACAGTTTTTATCTTAAGACCATTCCCTACACCCCTATACTTCTTCTGACCCATGTTAGTCTTATTTTGGCTATTTGGGGATGGAATGTGAATTATACTATTTGAAAAATGTGGAAAGGGTGGGCCTCAGTTGGATGGGCCTTAGGGAATGGTAAGAAGGTATCAAAAGCTAAAACAAAGAGATAAAAAAGAGCTGTTGAATGGAGTGAGAATTAGATCATAAGACATTTGTTTACTTTCCTGTGTCCCTCATTAAATAATGAGCTCTTTGATGGCAGAGATTCTGGTCTAATAATCATCTGTTAGGCAACTCTGTGGCATAGGTGTTGAAAGTATTTAATACATTGCGTTTTAATGAAAAGAAAGAAGTTAAGCACTTAGTAGTTTCCAGGTGGTACCTCTGAGTCCTGGAAGCAATCCTGTGTGGTAGGTTTGGTGACTCTAGCTCTATGGAGGGGTCATAGGAAGCTCCAGTCAAGCTGAAATCAGTTGGTCTAAATTGACAGCCCAAGCTATGTGCCTGACTGGCTCACCCCTAACATTTGTGAGGGCCCAGCCAGAACAGGCATATAAATACAGGGCCACATACCATCTGTCTGAACCAGTAGTTCTCAGCTAGGGGAAATTTTGCTTCTAGAGGCCACTCAGAAATGATTGGAGACATTTTGGGTTGCCACAATTGGGGAGAGTGCTACTGGCATCTAGTGGATGGAAATGAGGATTTGTGTGCTCCTTCACACCTTGGAAGAAAATGATCTGATCTATGTTCCTATGCCAAGGTTGAGAAACTTGGTCTAAATTATTAAAAGTTAGGAATCCAGTCACCTTCATGGACTGTCCAACATTCCTACCATTGGCTTTTTCACAGTGTTGTCCCATCCTGTCACAGAGCCTGAGCACTAACAGGTGTATGCTGGGGAAGCTGGAGGTGCAGGCCTCGGGGCAGTTTGGCTTGTGCTTCGCTTCTGTTCTGCTAGGTAAATTGTTTAAAAAACAAAACAAAAAACACTTTCATGGAGCATTTGGGTGGCTCAGTTGGTTAAGTGTCTGCCTTCAGCTCCGGGCATGATCCTGGGGTCCTGGGATCAAGTCCTGAATTGGGCTCCCTCCTCTGCAAGGAGCCTGCTTCTCCCTCTCTCTCCCTCTTCTGCCACTCCCCTGCTTTTGCATGTGCATGCACATTCTCTGTCAAATAAATAAGTAAAATCTTAAAAAAAAAAACAACACAAAAACAACTTTTCTAGAGATCTGAAAAGAAAAAAAAAACCAGTCTTTTTATTTGGGGTTGTGGTTTGTAGGGCTTTGTAAAGTGCAGGGCCTGGGGCAGGGACTCGTTTTGCCCATGGATAAAGGCAGTACTGGTGCCTGGCAGTACACATAGGAGATGCTGGAAAAATGTTTAATGAATATTTCCATAGCACCATCCCTTCTGAATGAATGAATGGCATGCATTTACATATACTCTATACTGTTTCATTTCAAGGGCTGTTACGTGATATAAGGCTTTAGATTACAAGATTGAGCATGTTTTATCTAATTCAGCTGGGAAGTCATTTAATTTTTCAGTACCTGCATCGTCTCATCTTTCAAACAACAGCTTGGATTAAAATCAGGGATTCTTTAGTTGGGTTCTACATACCAGCCATAGAGGGGATTCCAGCAGATCCTCAAACCCCAAAATTAGATTCATGATTGTGTGGATATACACATATATTGATGATGTACACATTTTCTCTAAAGAAGGTATAGTTGAGAGCTTAGCTGTGTTCCACTTTATAGTTACTATGAGTAATGCTGCCATGAATATTGGTTTACAGTCCTTGAGTCCTTGTTTTCAGTTATTTGGGGTATATATCTAGTGGAGTTGCTGCATCATAGAGTAATTCTAAGGTTTAGCTTTTGGAGGACTGCCAGATTACTTTCCACAATGACCACCATTGCACATTTCCATCAGGTTTCAGTTGTACAAAGATTTCAATTTTTCTACATCTTCAACAACACTTATTTTCTCATTTTTTAAAAAGATTTGTATTTATTTATTTGACAGAGAGATCACAAGTAGGCAGAGAAGCAGGCAGAGAGAGACAGGAGGAAACAGACTCCCCGCGGAGCAGAGAGCCCGCCTCCATCCCAGGACCCTGAGATCATGGCCTGAGCCAAAGGCAGAGGCTTTAACCCACTGAGCCACTCAGGAGCCCTATTTTCTCATTTTTTTAAAAAAGCTTTTATTTATTTTTTTTGACAGTGAGAAACACAGCTAGAGAGGAAACACAAGGAGGGCGAGTGAGAGAGGGAAAAGCAGGCTTCTTGCTGAGTGACTCCGCAATCATAACCTGAGCTAAAGGCAGATGCTTAACAACTGAGCCACCCAAGCACCCCTCATTTTGTTTTTATAGCCATCCTAGTGGATGTGAAGTGATCATTGTGGTTTTGATTTGCATTTCCATAATAATTAATGATGTTGAGCATCTTCTCATGTACTTATTGACCATCTTCATTGGAAAACTACTTATTCAGGCCTTTTGCCCATATTTTAATTGGATTATCTTTTTGTTTTTGATAGAAGTTCTTTATATATCCTGGACATTAAACTTAATTAGATGCATGATTTGCAGATATTTTCTCTCACGATGCAGTTTGTCTTTTCACTTTGTTGATAATGTCCTTTGATATAAAAATTTTAAATTTTGATGGATTTCAGTTTATCTCCTTTTTCTGTTGTTACTTATGCTTTTGGGTCATGTCTAAGAATCAGTCATTTGCCAAATCAAAAGTCATGAAGATTTATTCCTTGTGTCCTTATAAACATTGTGTATGTCCTTATTTATATTTAGGTCTTTGGTCCATATTGAGTTACTTTTTCCATGCGATGTGAGGTAGGGGTCCCACTTCATTCTTTTGTATGTATAAATCCCATTCTTGGTACCACACATTGAAGAGACTCTTCTTTCCTCATTGAATGAACTTGGTACCCTTGTGAAAAATCATTGACCATCAGGTGCCTGGGCGGCTCAGTCTGTTGAGCATCTGACTCTTTGATTTTGGCTCAGGGTGGTGAGATCAAACCTCTCATTGGGCTCTTTTTATTTGGAGTCTGGGATTCTCTCTCTCTGCCTCTGCTCCTTCCCCTGTACATGAGCTTGCTCTCTCTCAAAATATATAAAGTCTTTAAAAAACATCATTGGCCATTGATATTTGGGTTTATTCCTGGACTAACTTCTGCTCTGTTGGTCTGTAGGTCTGTCTTTATGTCAGTACCACACTGTTTTGATTACTGTAATTTTGTAATAAGTGTTGAAATCAAGAACTTTGTTTTCCTTTTCAAGATCGTTTGTCCCCTTGTAATTCCATATCAGTTTGAGGATTGATTTTGTATTTCTTCCTGAAAAAAAAAAAAATCTTTTGAAATTTTGATAGCGATTGTGTTGAATTTGTAGATTGCTTTGGGTGGTATTGACATTTTACAATATTAAGATTTTATGTCCATTCACATGAGATGTCTTTTTTACTTAGGTCATTTTAAATTTTTTTCGGCAGTGTTTTGTCATTTTAAATATGTAAATTTTCACTTCTCTGATTTTTTTTTTTTAAAGATTTTATTTATTTGAGAGAAACACAGCTAAAGAAGGAACACAAGCAGGGATAGTGAGAGAGTGAAAAGCAGGCTTCCCGCCGAGCAGGGAGCCTGATGCGGGGCTTGATCCCAGGACTCCAAGATCATGACCTGAGCTGAAGGTAGATGCTTAACGACTGAACCACCCAGGCGCCATCACCTCCTTGATTAAATTTATTCCTAAATATATTTTATTCTTCTAGATTCATTTGTTTTTGAGATTTTAAAAATACCTAGCACATTAAATCTGCATTCCAACCTAAGTATTGAATCCTAGAAAGTACTCTAGAAGAGATCTTGAACCTTGGAAATAGGTGGATTATGGTTTGAACCAGGCATTGGCACTTAAAAAACTAATTGGTAACCTTGAATATATCACATAATATCTGAGTCTATTTCTTCATCTGCAAATATAGGGATAAAGCAAATCTTTCACAGAAATTGTATAGATCAGAGATAATAATATATGCAAGAGACTAGCTCTAGAGTATGACTCAGAGTTAAATACTAGTTAACTAATGCTAGGCTGTAGTATTGTGTTTTCTTGTATGATTTCAGTAAAATACTGGTTTGCCATACAATTTCTTGTGAACATTTAGCTTAGGTTACCTTTGTTTGCTTTATTTCTTTTCATATCCAGAAGTTTTATGGTTAAATGTTATACATTAAAAGCTTGAGTAGAATTAATTTGTTGCAAAGGCTAGTGATTTTTACACAAACTAAATATCCTTTTCCTCAGAGAGTCTTACAAAATATGGGGGGGGGGCGGGGGTAGGAATATTTATAAAATGTCATAAACTGTGTTTCAGTGGTGCTGTGTCCTTAAAAGAGGGGAACCTTTCTCCTAATGTTGCTGTTCTCAGATGCCTCTTTGCTTTCTTGGATCCTTTACTGTCCTGGCATTGCAAGGTTAAATTTTATACATTACTAGCATTTAACCTCTAAGAATAGCAAAGCTGGGGCGCCTGGGTGGCTCAGTTGGTTAAACGACTGCCTTTGGCTCAGGTCATGATCCTGGAGACCCAGGATCGAGTCCCACATCGGGCTCCCTGCTTGGCACGAAGCCTGCTTCTCCCTCTCTCACTCCCCCTGCTTGTGTTCCCTCTCTGGCTGTGTTTCTATCTGTCAAATAAATAAATAAAATCTTTAAAAAAAAAAAAAAAAAGAATAGCAAAGCTGACTTAAGGCTTTACCCTCAATGGAAAATGCAACTAATCCTGCCATCCTAGAATTGCATTTGTTTGTATGTGTGGAATATTTTCATGTATAAATCTGGGCACCAATGCTGCATTTTTTTTTCTTATGCATTTTAGGGGAACTTTAGATTGGAGTAGGCAGATTTAATTTCTGAAAGATAATCTAAGAGTTCTGACTGTTTTCATTTTAGCTTAAATACAGACAGTTGAATAAAATCTAGTAAGAGAATTAGATGTAGCGTAAATTTCTTAATATTGTAAAAGTAAATTTCTTAAGTTACCATTGTCATAGCGATGTAATTTAGCCATTTTGCTATTCATTTCCTGAAGAACATAAATGAACTTGCATATAAGAGTATGAAATGGTGCATATTCTGATCAGAGGGAAGGGTGATGTGGATGTAGTTAAGTTGAGAAATGTGGGTTTGACAAAGAAACAAATTGGGAGAGATGGAGCACCTGGGTGGCTCAGTCGTTGGGAGTCTGCATTCAGCTCAGGTCATGATCCCAGAGTCTCAGGATCCAGCCCCGCGTTGGGCTCCCTGCTGGGCTCCCTGCTGGGCTCCCTGCTGGGCTCCCTGCTGGGCTCCCTGCTGGGCTCCCTGCTGGGCTCCCTGCTGGGCTCCCTTTTCACCTCCCAGCTCAGCAGGAAGCCTGCTGCTTCCTCTCTCACTCCCCCTGCTTGTGTTCCCTCTCTAGCTGTGTTTCTCTCTGTCAAATACGTAAATAAAATCGATTAAAAAAAAAAAAGAAAAAAAGAAAAGCAATTGGGAGAGCAAGCCTATCAGAGGATTGCCAGATTCTGTTGGGGGCACATTTAAGGCTACAGATAATAATTTATACCTTCACTCATTTGTCCTACCAGAATGACTCTTGTCAGCAGTGCTCATGATGATTCTCTATTAAAACGATAATCCCGGGGCGCCTGGGTGGCTCAGATGGTTAAGCTAAGTCTGTCTTTGGCTCAGGGCATGATCCCAGGGTCCTGGGATAGAGTCCCACCGTCAGGCTCCCTGCATGTTGGGGAGCCAGTTTCTCCCTCTGCTTCTCTTTCTCTCTCTCTC